>VDFB02000003.1:272062355-272093178 GCA_007258455.2 Sequoia sempervirens | reverse complement strand
TATCCTTTGGATACCATAAACCATGTTCTGAAGTGCCCTTCAAGTATGTGAATATCCTCTTTACTGCTACAACATGTGACTCTCTAGGATCTTCTTGAAATCTAGCCACAAGACAAACTACATGCATGATATTTGGTCTAGTAGCAGTTAGATATAATAGTCCACCAATCATTGATCTATACTTGCTCTGATCAGTCTTAAGGGATTCATCATTCTTGCTCAACTTGCAACTAGTAACCATAGGAGTACATACTAGTTTGGAGTCTTCCATTCCAAACTTATTCAATATATCTTTGACATACTTTGATTGTGAAATGAATATGTATTTATTTGTTTGATTGATTTGTAGCCCAAGGAAGAAATTCATCTCCCCAAACATAGACATCTCAAACTCTTTCTGCATCTCTTCTACAAAATTCTTGCACATAGCTTCATTGCCTCCAAAATTTATGTCATCAACATACACAACAACAATCAAGGTTTGATCCTTTTCAACTTTAAAGTAAAGATTACTATCTGTGATACCTTTGTTGAATCTATGTTGTATCAAATACTTATCCAACCTTGCATACCAAGCTCTAGGATTTTGCTTCAATCCATATAGTTCCTTCTTCAATATGCAGACCATATTAGGTTTATCTGATAATTGAAATCCTTCCAGTTGTTCCATGTATACTTCTTCCAATTCTCCATTCAATAAAGTAGACTTCACATCCATCTGATAAAATTTGAAATCCTTATGTGTTGCAAAAGCCAAAAAAATCCTGATAGCTTCCATTCTTTCCAGTAGAGCAAATGTCTCCTCAAAATCTATTCCTTCAACTTGTGAATAGCGCTTACACACAAGCCTTTCTTTATTCCTTACCACTTCTCCATTCTCATTTAGTTTTTTTTTTGAACACCCACTTAGATCCAATTATTTTCTTGTTTGAAAGTCTTGGGACAAGTTCCCAAGTCTAATTCTTCTTAATCTGCAGTAGTTCTTCTTCCATAGCCTTCATCCAATATTTATCTTTGCATGCTTCAATCATTGTTTTAGGTTCAACTTTAGAAAGTAAACAAAAATTTAGGGTCTGTGCAAGATCATGGGGGTCCAAAAAGTGGTGATGTGAAGAAAAGGCATTTTTTACTTGCCCAAAAATGTGAAAATATGCTTTGACTTTTTCTAGGCCCGGGTAGAAAGTACATGGTGCCATATCAAACACCAAAGCAAAATGGATAACTGTTTAAAATGGGTATCCGTGTAAAACGGATATCCATTCACGAACAAATATCTTCAATATTCAAATCATAAAAAAGTATTGTAAGTTATTATTATATATTAATCTATATATGCTGAGTCATTTTATATATTATATTATATCATATTATATATATATATTATATATATTATATTGTTATATTAATATATGTTATTATATATTATATATAATATATTATAATGTTATAATATTAATATATTATATATTATATTATATTATATTAAATTAAATTAAATTAAATTATATTATATCATATCATATTATATTATAATATAATAATAATATATTAATTATAATACAATATATTATATTATATTGTAATATAATATATATAATAATATATATGTCATTTTATAATATCATTATATACATATGGTTTTTGTTATAATATAAAAACCCTCATATAAGTCAGTTTGGGTTGGACCTGACCAAATAAAAAATAACTTAAACTAAATGGATATCCATTTCCTGTGTTTTAAATTAGAAAAAGGAAAATCCAAGAGTCATTTTCACTGTGCTTTTTCCCTCATGTGTGCGTTGGAGCAACACAATGACTCAAATATCCGTTTTCAATATTATATAATAATATATAATATAAATATTATATAATAATATATAATATAAATATTATATAATAATATATAATATAAATATTATATAATAATATATAATATAAATATTATATAATAATATATAATATAAAATATCACATTATATTATATTATATTATAATTATAACTTAAAACTGATAAATAATTATTCTTCTTTGTAGTTTTCAACTGCATTCTTCTCTTTGTAACTTGCATTTATTCAACTTTAGTGCTAGCTACCTTATTTGTTAAGTACGAATGTATGTTGACGAACTCGATTATTATATATTACAATATAATATATTGTAATATAATGTTATTATATTATATTAGAATATAATATTATATAATATAATATAATATAATATATATTATTATATAATATGTATATATATATTATATTACATGCTTTTGATATTGGGGAAAACAGATTTTGAAGGGATCTGTAACCCTTTACAACCAAAAATCCAAACTGCTTAAAACAGCCAAAAAGACCAGACTGCATAAAAGACAGCCTGTAGTCAACAAAGAACCAGCTCCCAAACAAACACCACTAGGTTTTACAATTAGAGTTTCGCTTGTTGGAGCGAAGAGTCATATCAAAAGAAGGCACAGGGGGTTTAGATTTTTTTCCAGTAACAGTAGTTCAACCTTCTTCAACTTGTGCCGCCTTAGCCTACCAAGCTAGCCCATCAATTTCCTGAGGATGAAAATCCGCAGCCCTAGAGGTAACATCAAAGTTCACCTGAACAGGTGTGGAAATGACCGGAGAGCAACCAGAGATGGGCAACGAAGCACCATCAGTAGAGACAAAAGCCGGTTTAATCGTTTGCTCAATATGATTTATCATGGTAGCTCCCCCAGCGAAGGAAGGAGAAACCCCAGCAGTCGAAACCCCAGCAACCTATGAATCAGAAGCCCCAGCAACTTGTGAATCAGAAACCACCACCTCAGAGAAGCTCCTTGGCTGATCAAATTTCTTCTCAACCGTGTAATGTTGTAGAGAAGCGCCATTCCACCAAGTAGTTGTCTTTTCCTTCTTCTTGAATCCGCATTGCGCAATAGCATGTCCTGTTTTGAAGCATCTTCTACAGTGGAAAGGGACCCCCTCATAATCCAACTATTGAATCCAAGACCCCTTAGAACATTTTAAGAGAACCTCAGTGGGCAGTCCTTTTGAGACATCAATTTCAACAAGTATTCGAGCAAAGGTAGAGTGATAAAGATCAGAAGATTCTTTGTCCACAAGTAAGAAATCACCTAGGGCATCCCCTATCTCCTCCAGGAGAGTCATTCCAAAGGTGAAGAGGGAGATTAGGCAAACAGACCCAAATCGGGATTTTATTGAAGGTTTCAGAAGCTGGGTTAAATTTAGAGTGCTAAGGTTTAATCATCAGAAGGTATTTGTCCTCCGAGCTGAAGAAATTATCACACAAGATTTTGTCTCTATCTAAGGTATTTTCAAACTTAGCAACAAAAAAACCTTTGGCCATTGGGAAGATTTGAACTTTACCAGTGATGAGGGGCTCCCATTCATTGGTGATCCAAGAGTGCAGCTGAGGAAGGCTTGGCCAAAATCCCCTAAACCGACAGATCACCCCTTGAGCAGAAAGCTCTGCTACACTATCACTTATTTCTTCTACTAACTCGTCCTTAATCTTCATTGTGATGGAATTTTTCATAGGAATGAAACCACCAAAACTCTGTTTAATATTCATATATGATCTAGGTGCACACACAGAAGATCCAACACCCTTGATACTCTTACCAGATCCAGCTTCGACGCCAGCACCAACACCAGCCCCGAAGCCAACACCTCCAGCCCCAGCGCCAGTACCAAAACCAGCCCCGACGCTAGCACCAGCCCTAGCCCCGACGCCAGCACCTGCTCCAGCTCCCCTGAGAGCCTCACCAAAAACAGAAAACTCCCCTGTCGGCCCATAACTCCTGCCCAGAGCAGAGAACTCCCCAGTCGGCACAGTTTTCCCACCTGTAGTCATTTTCAAATATTAGCAGATGATGAAAAAAATATTATATTACATGTTATATAATATATTTATTATATATATGATATTATAATATTATATATATTATATTATATATTATCATATTATCATATTATATTGTAATATAATATATATGTATATATAGGGGAAGCTTCAAATCTTATACAATAAATAACAAATATTTGTTACAAATGGATATCCGTTTGCTTTAGATTTTTATAAACCAAATGGATATTTGTTAGCTTTAATCGTTCTCGCTTGATTCTAAAAAGATCTAGATAGGATTAGGTACATGTCTATTACTACGCTCAGATTGAAGCTAGTATCTTTTCAACTTCACAACAATTTATATAGCCCGCTAGTAAATGTACTTTTTAGAGTCACTTATATGAGTTCTCCATTGTGGGATGTGTCTCATTAGCAGGCCCTTTTCTAAAGGTGACTCAAAAAAGAAAATTTTGTAAATCAAGAGTGTTTCTCTTCACCCAAGATCACACAAAGCGCAAGGGGAGAGGATATGCACTAGAGATTTACCAAGCAAGATTACTCACACAAGTCACTTGTTCTTTTTAATCCTTCAAAGCAATGGTGAAGTCTTTTTAACCACCTGGAAACAAGATGTGAAGTCGTTTTGTTCAATTTTAACCAAAATTGCAATGAATAGTAAGTGAAGGGTTCACTTTTAAACCAACTTTGAAAACAACATTGCAATGGTTAATTTTATAATGATGGGTTACTTTCCCATTAGTGTTTGAAAACACTATTACAATGAATATCATATACTTTTTTTTTATCTTTAATTCTCCATGCTTCTCCTCAAACTAGACATGTTATCAAACTAGATGTGGTTGTGTTATCAAACTGGACGTGTTATCAAATTAGACGTGTTATCAAATCGAATGTGTTATCAAACCAAGCATGTTATCAAACCAAGCATGTTATCAAACTAGACGTGTTATCAAACCAAACGTGTTATCAAACCAAACGTGTTATCAAATGAGACGTGTTATCAAACCAAATGTGTAATCAAACCAGACTTGTTATCAAACCAAACATTTTATCAAACCAAACGTGTTATCAAACTGGACGTGTTATCAAACCCAAGCATAACAACAAGCACAAGAGAATTAGGTATCCTTCTAGTGCAAAAATGTGAGCATGATCTAAACCTGTAGCCAACATGAACAAAACACAAGAGAATTGGACATATTAACTAAGATAAATTGCACTCCCTATGAAATTCTTGAAGACACAAAGCATGAAAACAATAAAAAAATCAAGGCATGAAACAACAAACAATGCATAATGGAATCCTAGCTTAATAATTCAAACCTCAATACCATAGGGGGATTGGTGCCATGTTGATGTGGAACATTGACCCTTTCCCAATTCCAAGCTTCAAGATTATGGATGAAAGGTGAAGATTGATGAAGCTGATGCAATACTAGAGCTTCAATGATGGAAATGGATGATAGTGAAGATGAAATGGTACAGAGCATAAGTTTTCTTTAAGCCATGGATCCCAAATGAATGTGTCAAATGCCAATTTCCTTCAAAGATAATGACAATAACTGGATGGTTGATGGATGAAAATGAGTATAATGCCTTTTCTCTCATGAAAGTGGATGGATCCATTTCCCATAGAAGTGTCTTCTATTTATAGGAAGCAAGGGTTAGAAGAAGGGTGAAAACTAAGAAACATGGGACTACATGGAGGATCATTAGCCTTGTGAAAAGTGTCACAAGGCTAAGAGAGGTGATGGGGATATGTGCCCACACATGTGTGTGCACATTTTGGGAAAGGGCATGTTAGAGGGAGTTAAGACATGTGTAAGAAGAATTAATGACATGTGGGTGAAAGATATTGAAGGCTTGTAAAAGAAGTGAATGCTCATGTAAAAGACATGATGACTTATAAGAGAAGTGAATTCTCATGTAAGAGAAGTAAATGGAGGAATATTCCATGGGAATATTCTTTTGTGAGGAAAATAGCCATTTAATTAATTTGAGGAAATTAATTACTTGTTCAAGTTGGGTTAATAAACCATAGGTTTATTTAACCTTAATTGGGTTAAAATCTAGAGAATGGGCTAATGAGGATTAGCAAGTGGATAAGATTAATTAATCAAGGATTAATTAACTTAGGTGGGTTTAGAGGACTTTAAAGGAATGTGACATTTAATTAAATAATTAGAGTTATTTAATCAAATGAGAAGACATAGGAGTTTTAATTAAATAATTTTAATTATTTAATTAAATAGCTCGAAAAGAGGTGATTTAAGAGGAAATAGTGTTAAGATCAAATTTAGGTGCATAATATCAATTAGGATGATTTTAAATGTATACACATAGCTTAGTTAGTAGATAAATGCCAACCATTTTAGCATTTGATTCATAAGGGAGTCCCATTCATATGGACCAATCATTGCCAAGAAACGTTCCAACACATCAATGACTATTTATTATCTCCTTCAGTTATTATACCTCCTATTGATGGTAGATACCTAATACTATATATCAACAACTTCATCAGAATTGGGGACCTTGTTAGCACAAAATGATAAGGATGGGAAATAATGATCTATCTATTATATTAGTTGCACACTCATGGGATATGAGCTTAATTACAATCCTATTGAACGAGAATGCCTTATAGTTGTCTTTGCCACTCAAAAGATTTGACACTACATGGTGAATCATCGAATGAAATTGGTTGCAAAGATAGATCCATTAAAATACCTACTCAACAAGAGGATTAGCAAAATGGGTAATGATTATGAGTGAATTTGATAAAGAGTATGTTGATCGCAAAGCAATGAAAAGACAAGTGATAGTTGATAAACTTGCAGATGCCCCAATAGTAGGAGATCATCCATTAATATCTGATAAATTCTTGATGAATCAATCTTCACAATAGAGACCTCTACAACATACAAACTATACTTTTATGGATCTTACATAAATCATGGTTCAGGAGTAGGTATACTCTTTGATAAACCACAAGGGGACTCAATACCTAAGTCATACAAAATAACATTTCCTTGCACCAATAATATGGGTGAGTATGAAGCATTGCTAACGAGAATTTGAATGGATATTAAGTGAAAAATCAAGAACCTTCAATTCTATGGTTACTCCCTATTGGTTATCTGTTGGGTTAATGATGATTATGACACAAAAGATGAAAATATCACACCCTACAAGAGAATTATTAATAGTTTCAAGTAGTATTTTGATGTTATTATGTTTGAGAAAATCCTAAGAATTTAGAATAAAGTAGTTGATGTAATGGCCACCATTAGATCTCTCTTGGGTATAGCTAATAATGTGCCACTGTATGAGTTCTCGATGGAACAATTGTTGGTCCCCACATTCAATGTCCCTGAATCTAAGCTCATGTGTGAAATTGTTGGTCTTTATTCTCTTTGGTATAAATATTTTTACAATTACCTACATGACCAGATTATCCCTCCCAACATGTCTACTAATCAACATAAGACCTTTATCTGACAAGCATCCAAATATTTCATCATTGGTGATACTCTTTACCACTATAGTCTAGATAGCACCCTCCTAAGATGTATTGATTCAGATGAAGCACACATGGATTTACATGAGTTACACGATGGTATATGTGAATCTCACTTTGCTAGTTCTACCCTAGCCAAAAAGATTATACAAATGAGATACTATTGGACCACTATGGAATGTGATGCGTATCACTTTGTTAAGAAATGTCACCAATGTTAGATACATGGAGATCTTGTGCACACACCTGCTCAAGAACTTCATCTAATTACATGGAGACATATGAATTCCTCAATTACTACCAATTTGGATGTAAGGTTTACAAAGATTCACAAGACTCATATAAAAACTCAAAATGAGTGATATGTATGTTAAGAAAATACTTGTATCCAAGATGACAATCTCTAATAAACCACCATTAGGTAAAATTGTATCTACACAATTAGATGCAACATAGGTGTACCGTCACCATATAAGGATAAAAGAAGCACAACATAACAAACTCAACATGATATAATATACATTAAAATAATATCAAATTATCACATATATAACTAAAAATCATCTATGACTAGCATGATCCAAATATCTGAAGTGGTAAAATGCTTCATAATATTTGATGATCAAAAGGAATTAATAAAAACAAAGGAGTGGTTAAGTAGAACAATTTAATTAAAAACACTAAGTTTATTGTATACACAAAAACTCACTTCAATGTTTAATAATGTTAACATTCCCCCTTATTACATTGTTCTTGCAAATATATCATCAAAACCTTAAAACTCACCTTGCCAAGGGACCTCCTCCTTAAGGCTAACAACAAAACTTGTTGATTATATAAATACACATTCATTAGAAGAACCTTCCTTAAAGAAACAAATCCTAAATCAAGTGGAACTCCACCAAGTTGCCTCGTGATCCTCATAAAGGTGTAGCTCCAAGCTGAATTCTCAAGTTCTCATTTCCTTGAACTCCCGAATCACAAACACCAAATTATTGGACAACCATCCACCAAGTTATCTCTTGACCCTTGTAAGGGTATAATTCTTGATCATAGCCTCATGAACTCTTTGGGAAATCATCCATATTGACCTCTACACCAAACCCCTTACCTATCTTCAAAAATCAAACTTCACAATATATGTATTCTTCAAATTTTCCAGCAACAACAAGGAAAATAAAGAAAGAAATTAAAGCCAAAAAGGCTTCTCATGCAAAGCATCATCACAAAGTGAGAAGCTAACTTTAGATGATGAAAATTTCTCCATTCTTTGGTACCACCAACCTCCACAAATGAAGACTGATAGTATTAATGCATTATTAGCACCACCAAAAGAGTCATTAATAAAAGATACATCATCTAGTGAATCCTCATCCTCAATGCAAGAAATTTTTCCTACATCTAATTCATCTTTGAGATTCCATTTAAGAAGATCACTAGCTCAAATTCTACAAAAAATAATTGTGTGTCCCTTTTTCTTACAGTAAAAACATGAATTTTCTCTTTTATTTTTACCTAACCTTTTATTGTTACTTCATGAATATAGTGCTTTCTCCTATTGAAAATCATCTTCTATATATTCTTTTATCCTCTTTTCTTCTACTAAAACGGTTGAAATCATATCTTCTAAATTTTGGGAAGTTATTTGATTGAGTGTAAAAATAACCTTATTATATTTTGAAGGCAAGTTGTTTAACAAGATAGCTTTAGCATCATCATCATCTACTGCACCCTTAAATTTTGCTAACTACCTAAAGAGAGAACTCAAACTACTTATATGATTTGACATTGTGATTCCATCTTCCATTTTTAACCTAAAAAATTGAAGTTTTAGGGAGAATTTTGCATTAAATGCCTTTTCTCCAAATAGTTTATTGAGATTATCTCAAATTTTTGTTGATGATCTATCTAAATATATATGATGCATTTTAGAGTTAGAAAGAGTGAGACCAATAATAGTCTTGGCTTTATCATATTTTCTATTCCAATCCAATAACTTAGTCACATTTGTAGGCCCTTTTTCCTTTCCACTCATTATTCCTTTTAAATTCTTATTCATTAATTGCATATGAATTTTCATTCTCCAAATATGAAAATTGAATCCAGAATACCTTTTTAATAGAATCTCTATTAACAAAATAGAAATACCAACCTTATTACTCCAAAATATGTAAAATTGAAACTTTAATATGGAAATCTTTATATCTAAAAATTCAAAAATTGCAAACTATATGTTCCAAACAAATCAAATCTGCTCACGGCGCATCCATATTTTCCTTGACTTGTCTTTCTCTTTGTGTGGCCTTTCTGAAAGTAATCCCTCCAAGCTGAAAGTATTACGAAGATTCAATTTGTGAAATTACACGTAAACCTCTGTTGTCATGATCCACCTTTTGAAGATCTTGAATAGTCTACCGAGACGAGGTCTGAGTAGACCAATTTCAACCAAGAATATCTATGTCTAATTTTAGACATCAATGTGAAGCCATGAAAATTTGAAAATGACGACTTGAAAATAATCTAATGAATGTAAAACAATAAATTTTGAAAGGCTCACAACAACACACAATCACCTCGTAGAATCACCTCAAATGGTTTGAGGAATTGGAATGGAGGCATAACAATCTTCTCCTAACATGACTCCAAATTAATATCACAAAAAAATATACCTCCATCAATGATGATAGTGCCTCCTCCACTTAATCATTTAATTATACGAATTTGGTCATTTAAAACGTGTTCCAATTTACAAGATGTGTTAGTCTGATCTCTCTTTACATGGTAGGGTGTTCATTCTTCAGGAAGGCGCATAAGAATTTCAAAAACTAACACCCAACAAATGAAAGAAAAGAAACTTACATGCACCCACACTTCTATAATTGTGCCACTCAGATTTGTCAATTTACACATCCAGATAGAGACTTTCGCATAGGTAAAAGTTGTTGCTACTCCGTCAGTGGGTAAGACTAGTCATAAAGTCTGTTATATTCTAAATTAGGTGCATTGATTTGTTATGTCTTCTACATGGCTAGGCTTAAATGTCACACATTAAGCTCTGACCTGGTCAAAAGTTTCTTTTTTTCGTTTTGTCATCTGCTAGTCCGCTTGCTTCCGTTAGGCCGTTTATAACTGTTACATCAAAATTTTCTTTTTAAAACAACATTTTATCCTTGTAACCTTTCTTCTTTTGACACTTTCCTCTTTGCATTGGACCATACATTCATGCATAACAAAGAAGTGTTAGTCTATTAAATTTTAATAATATTTTTTATGTAAAAATTGTATGTATGGGAGAAATATATTGGAGGTAAAATTTTATTTCTGTAAATTGTAATATATTATTTTTATTTTTATTTTTAAATATTTATATTTTATGTTTATTTTTATTTTTTATTTTATATTTATTTAAAATTATAAAAATATGTTTATGATTTTTTTTTTGGGAAAATTGTCACCAGAGAGGGTGACACTTCATTCATTTTGAAAAAATCAAGTACATATTTGTAGCCTCCATACATAGAAAGTGAGAGCTAGAACACAACCAACATACAAACTACATTGACAACTTACCAAACCTGAGCTAAAAAATTACAACAGAAAAAGTTATATATTGATGGAGAGAGCCTCCAACAGGCTGATGATCCATGCTCCCAACTTTGCCAACCGCGGTACCTAAAAATCATGGAGTGCCATATTGTTTTTGAAGACATGGTCCAAGAAGATTTGCATATTCTTGTTTTCAATGGTCGATTTATACATGTCCATCGCATCCTTTGTCTCCTTTCTTTTTTGGACCATCTCCACTTTCACAATGTCATAGACAATCCCTTTCTATGACCACTTATCCCAAGCTTTTACTATTTTAAGGGCAACGTCTATGTGGTGGTCCATCACTATAATTTCCCCTTATTAGAGACATAAAATGCACAAGGTAGGGTCAATAAATTTATTTACCAACTCCTAATTTCTTACATGTAATTTTCCTTGAGGGCCTGCACACATCATGCATTACCAACAAATACACATAGTTCCTTAATTCCAAATCAAATTAGACAACTGCAGATTGAGCATTTTAAGGATAAGGCAGATGCATTATCATCTAGTGCATAAAAACATCATAAAATGATATGACTTATTACTCTTGATCGAAATAGATCTTCGCCTTGTTTCCTCTTTCCTAACCTCATTGGACAGTAGGTTTATTGTGCCAAGGGAATGTGCATGATCTCAAATTGAACTCCCTCAAGGTGTCCCACATGTCTTGGGACCGTCCATCAATGGAGTGATTTGCTAGCCTTTCCCTCCACAAACTCCCTATCCTTATTGAGTGCTAGTGAAAGGAAATTTTGGCCCAAAGTCTATTCTTATAGTATAAGTCATAGTAGCTTATGATTTACAATAATTGCTGCAAGCATCATTATTGGATAATTGTAAATAATATATGGGTGGGTGCATGAAGATGGGTAGCAATTTTGTGGCCACTTTTTAATTTTTTTTGAAAACTCATAACGTGAGTGTGTTATAACCCGCTCACGTTATGGCTTGGTGTGATGAGCCTAAGGATTGGCCACCACAAAGCCATAAAGCGAGTGTGTTATAATGCGCTTGCGTTATGACATGTTAAAAGCAAAAAAAAGAGGTCAAATTCATTTTCATTTTTGACTATTTCTTGTTGCTCATGGCCAAAAACACTAGAATTCCATGCTCGTGTTCTAGGAGGAGATTTTTTGAAAAAATATTCATCAACGATTGTTGATTCATCACTAGAATGTCGCCACGTTGACGAGGAGGTCAAAGAGGTAAGGATTTTTTTTTTTTTTTTTTTGAATATGTTAGTTTTAGGTTGTATTTGAAGGAGATGTTAATCAACCTGGAAATCCTCCTCAAAATCCATAGCAAGAAAAAAATCCTCAACCACAACAACAACCTCCTCCATCAATCCCTCAATACTCTCCTGGCACTCAACAAAATTTAATGGGTGAAATTGAGAACAATAAAAAAAATTTGAGGATTTAATCGGGAGGTTGAATGATCCAAACGGTTCAACTGTGGAAAGAATGACCCTATCAACTTCACTACAAGATATGTTAAAAAATGCAGATTCAATCAACAAACAATTAACTAGTTGGTAGGATAGGAAGCAGGCGGCTAGGGATTTTTACCAAGATAAATTATCATATAAAGATGTAAAAGATTTAAAAATTACAAAAGGTGATTTGTGCACATTATTCACTGACCCACGGTCAAATGCAAATATCTCCCTTTCATTTGAAGAGTTTTTCTATTCATTGGTGCCACCAGGTCAAGAGATTAGTAAATATTTTGTACATTGTTTTTGATGACCCACCATGCAACAATTGTGAAATCCCACAGTATTTCTCAGGAAACTATACACTGAGTTCATCTTGAACAAAATCACAAATTATTTTGATATGAGGGACTTCTAGGGGAGAGGTGGGGGGTTGGCACAAGATGACCCAGTGCACAACCAGATCTTATGCGACAAGTGATACGACCTCTCACTAGGCCGCCTCATGAGCACATCGTCATCCCTTTCATCGTGAAGGAGAGTGCCGACGTAGAGACTCTATAGGCCATGAGCTCTTTGACATAGAGTGTCATCCAACATGCTAGCACTCTTGTACAAAGCCATCTAGGAGAGTCTTGGACAGGTGGGCTTCGATTCCATATGTGTCAATCTTGTGGGCCGACTTGTTCATATGACCTCACCAACACTCAGGAGGCTTCTATGCAAGATCTGTCTGCAACTATGGAGATGGAGAGGGCAGCTGGCATTTTGCATGACGCGTATGGCATTGATACTCACGTAAAAGTTTGCATGTTTATTGAATTTAATTTATTAGTTTTTGATTTTGAAATGCAAGATCAACTAATTTAGTTTTATGATTTTAATAAACTTGCAGGGTCACAGTGTTGATACCAGATACACCAGCCCTACACCTACTTATTTCTGTAGTACACCTATCAGTGGGGTATGTAACTAGTAAACAATTATAAATTTATTACATGTTAATATAATTGTTTTATGGATGGTATTTTAATATGTGATTTTGGATGTTGAATAGGCTAATATTGGAGGTTTTGAGGGAACACCTCCTGGTGCCAGTGGATTTAGTAAAACCTTCACACAAGTAATAGAATAAAGAGTTTAACTAATGAATTGTACTTAATAGATTTGTGTAGTTTATATTCATATCGTTGATTACATTGCATTGCACATCATTCAAAATCAAAGCATTACTTCACATTCCATAACTAATAACTAGATGTTGATAGATGAAAAAATTTCAACTACAATATAGTTGTTTAGAAAGTCAACATAAGTAGTGATGCAATTACTTCACATAGCATAAGTAATAAGTCTAGGAGCAGATTCCAATTGAATTTGCTTGTCATGACATTCCATGAGACCACATTTTACTGAAGCATCTTTTCAAATAGTTCACTGCCTTGTCTATGCTCCAAACTAGGCACCTATTATGGCTTGCTCTCACATATCTAAAACTCACTTGCAACTCTTTTGGAGCAACTATCCCAAATTTGGCTTTTAACACTGAATTAGGCCACAATTAGGCCTCTTTTTCAAAGAGACACCTCTCCAAACACACAAAACACTTGAAACCTCCAAAAATTCAAAAGAAAGCCAATAAAACCTTAGATTATTCAACTTTCAGGTCTCCTCTCACTCATTTAGACCCCTTTTCATAAAACCCTCACTTTCCTTGCAATCAATTAGGGCTTATTGAAACTCTTATGCCATGACCTCTCACAAGCTTATAATCACTTCAATAAGGCTTATTTATGCCTGTACATGCTTATTCCATCCTCAAATAGTGCTGTCCCAAAGTTCTACATACACTTCCTTCACAAAATCACTCTTTTTCACTAGTTTTCACCCTCTTTCACCTAGGGTTTCTCACTTATTCACTTCTCTGACCACTTACAACCTCTCAAATATTCTTAAAACCCTCCAATTCACCTAATCTCATGTTTTTTAGGGGATTCTATCTACTTCTACACCCATGTCCTCTTTTCACTCACTCTAGCCTTGTTTAAAAGGCACCAAAACTAGTTTTTCACTAGGGTAGCGAGGAGAGCTCACACAAAAACTTCACCAAACCAATTCCTTACCTTCTACAACTACTCCTACTTTAGACCAGTCCATTCCACCAAGAAATAGTTGCTATAGAAAGGTGGAATGGACTTTTTAGTTCATTTGGGCAATCAAACCCTTAGCCCCTGTTTTCTGATCGCTTAGAGAAATCAGGCCACCAAAAGCTTGAAACTCAATATCAAATGCTCAAATTAATTTTAAATTGATGAAAACACCAAAATCCTTCAATTCACACACATTACAGATGCACTACAGCCTACACAGAACCGTACACTGGCATATGATGGAGGAAAACATAGAAAATAGTAGTATAATAGTGATATTTTATTAGTTTTATCCTTCAAAATGATTCAACAACAACTAACAACAATGAATCACATCTTTTAAAAATTTTCCAAATAATTTCAACTTCCTAAGCACCTAAGATTTCCTCTGCAACTACCTTGGCTCTTCACATTCCTCCACTTGGCACCTTTTTGCATTTTTACAACATTGATTGACAACTTTTGTTAAGATTCTGCAACTTTACAATTTATGCCGTAAATGACTACCAAAGACCATTACAAACTCAAAAATGGATATTTAAGCCTTATTACATCATGAAAATACCTATACAACCTCAAAATCCTAAAATTTCCTCATGGATGCATGCTCTTGTAAAGGTGCACCTGCACCACTTTTTCTAATAGCTCACCGCCTTTTCTATGCTACCACATTTTCCATACATGTATACCAAATAATTTTATCAAATAGTTCATTTCCTCACTGCTATGGATAAAAGCTTAAAAAAGGTGCTTTCCAACAAATTGTGGATGCTTGGAAAAAATCTATCAAAGCATAATAGTAAGCAATAGCCTAGATAAGGTAGTTAGTAGGTTGAAAAAATGCCTCAAAGAAATGCAGTCTCATGGTGATGGAATGCCATTCCATCACCATGAGACCACATTTCCTTGAGGAATTTCTTCAAACAGCTCACAACCTTTTCTATGATACCACATTTTCCATACATGTGTAACAAAGCACTTTATCAAACTACTCACGTCCTTGCTACTATGGCTAAAAGCCTAAAATAGGTGCTTTCCAACAAACTATGGATGCTTGGAAAAATTTCTTTCAAAGCATAATAGTAAGAAATAATACCATAGAGAAGGAAATGAACTGTTTGAAAAAATGCCTGAAAGAAATGTAATCTTATGGTGATGGAATTCCATGACGTGCATTTGTTTGTAATGGCATTCCATCACCATGGGATCCCATTTCTTTGAGGAATTTGTTCAAATAGTTCACTGCCTTCTCTATGCCACCACAATTATCGTACATGTCTATGAAAGAATTTTATCAAATGGTTTAGAGGATTGCTGCTATGGGTAAAAGCCTAAAAACATGTTCTTTCAAACAAGATATGGATAGGGAAAATAGTAAGCATGATAGTCAGAATTATATAGTTTAATAAGTACTCAAAATTTTGTTCATTATCTCATACATTATAAGTCATGACGTGGATCGCTATTGTAGTTTTTGTGATTGAATAATTTGTTGCTTTATATTTAGATGTTGCAAGCCAAAACACCTCCAAATGTGACGAGGGCAATGGAGATCGGTGTTTCATCTGCTATAGAATCCTCAATGGCTCTGATAGGGGAGGTATGAGGAAAATTACTAAATTTTAATTTACATTCACTGTTATAGATGTTAGTTAGTGAAAAATCAAACCATTATTGATTCATAGTTTAATTTCTATTTTGATGGTTTATACAAGGCTTGAGCATGCCTCAACATGGGCGTGTGAATATTTCCCTTGTGGAGAGTGATCATGAGATGGCGGTAAGTGATTATTTTGTTAAATATATCATTTTTTATAATGTAATTTATATATATTAATGTCTTTACTTCTTATTGTAACAGTTAAAAATTCACCAATAACTAAACACTAGGAGCAGGAGGAGCACTCCTCAAGCGTAACACAAACGAGTGACAAACCTATCACCATTCGATCGAAAATAAAAGGGAAAGAATTTATTTCTAGAGCATGGAGAGCAATGACTTTTGATTCCAGAGCCCTTTGTTGTATTCCTACATGGCAGTTTTGTACATATTTTGTATTGGATATATTTGAAATTGTATGCCTATGTGGCATTCTCATAAGCTTATATGGCTATTTTGTACCTATATTTTATACTTATATCAATATATATTGATGTATTCGTACATGGCTATTTGGTTAATACAAATCTTTTTTTATCGATGGTGTCCATATTTGCATTATAAATTCATGGTTCAATAGATATGAGTTATGTGTATTCAAGTGTATACTTTACAACTTACCTATATACTTTGTGACTTACATGTGTTCCAATGTATACTTTACGACTTACGTGTTTTCATGTGTATACCTTGTATTCGTGCATATACTTTTCATTACTTTGTGACTTACATGTGTTCCAATGTATACTTTACGACTTACGTGTTTTCATGTGTATACCTTGTATTCGTGCATATACTTTTCATTACTTTGTGACTTACATGTGTTCCAATGTATACTTTACGACTTACGTGTTTTCATGTGTATACCTTGTATTCGTGCATATACTTTTCATTAATTTGTGTATACTACATGTATTTGTGTGTATACTTCAAGGCTTATGTGTTTTTGAGTGCTCGTTCTTCGCTTATTCACATGTACATGCTTGAATTATTCATGTGTATACTTATTAATTGGTTAGCCCTAGAATTGATCATTGTTGTCCTTCATGGTTTGTCTTGAATATTAATTGATTGATGCTAAACAACTTTATGTAAAAGCAAAAAACACATTTTCAATTAGTATTCCAAGGAATGATTCATAAAAAGATTTCAAAAAGTATCTTTGATATTACAAAAAGATATGTGTTTATACACTTCAATTGTGCAGTCACCCTTTGGTTCTTTCAAAGAAAAATCTGCCTATGCCACTGTTACACTGCATAGGTAAACCATATTTTGTATTGTGGAGCTATATTAAGCTACCACTCTCAAGACCAATGTAACAATGATACAAAATAATGTTTGAGACTACAAGAAGACATCAAAATGGCTAGTGTACTAAAAAAATTCTTATGATTTCTGGAGAAGGCTGATAACTCTACTCAATTGACTTCTTTTTTCAAAATCATACAAATTGAACCCTGGCATCAATAGACTGTATCTATCAAGCTACCACAATTCAAGTTTCAACAATGAATATTTATCATGCATGTTTTAAATGAAATTCAAGTTTATGGTGGTTTTTTTGTTTACATGATGTTATGTGATATTCTAATCCTAATTCATGCTTCTAGGTTGCATATATATATTTTGTTTTTACATGTTTTTTGTACTAATGAACCCAAAACGAACCGAACCTCCCTCCAATTTTTTTTGGCCGAACCGAACCCCCAAACCTGAGCCCGAACCTGATACAACCTAAAAACCTCTTTCAACACTCTTAATTATGCCTACACAAACTTAATTGGCCACCAAATTATGCTACCCCCTCACTTTACCCACTTTTACTCCCTCAAACCTCTATTTTTCATTGAAAACCCCTCTTTTCCCACCTAGGGCATCATGCCATAACATAATTTTGACCTCCCCTATGCTTGAAGACATTTTGAACACATCAAATTCCACAACCTCACTCTATTTCCAACCTATTCTAACTTATTCTCAAGCAATTTATTCTTTTCACCTCTTCTAGCCTTGCTTTTAAGGTCTAAATTCTGAATTTTCAATAGGGGCAACATTAGTAATTTCTCTTCCAATGCCTTTACCAATTTTATTTTATTATTCCTACTCCCTATCCTACTTACATTAGGCCCATTCCACCAAGACACAACTTGAACAATAGGTGGAATGGCCTATTTCAACATATTACACTCAAACCCTTGTATGAGCAAGTTTAGACCTATTTCAGAAATCTACTTCTAAGTTGCTTGGAACTTAATATAATTCCACAAGAATGGATTCTAATCAAAGCTAAAACAATTCTACAACAAATTCAAATCATCTTAGAGAAAACTCCTACTGTATAGACCCGTACACAGGCTAGAAATGAAGAAAACACACAAAAATTAACAAAGAAACATAAATATTTGATTGATATTATCCTTCAAACTCTTCAAAAACCACTAACTTCAAGTTTCCAATGATCATAAGCTTTTTTGTGGAAAAATCAGACTTTTCAATCGTCGTGTGTGTGTTTCTCTTTTCAATTGTTTCGCATGCCATCACAAGGGATCAAGTCGGTTAAACGTAGCTCAGAGAAATTTCGTGTGTTTGGGTGTGAAAGAGGACCATTCCTAGCGTAAACATACCTATCAGGATATGTTGGAGTAATTTTTTGGTCACACGAATTGCAAAACGAAAGTTGCACCACTTTGCAACTTTACATTGCTTGCAGTTGACACTTTTTCTATCAAGTGAAAATTAGACACCACAAGAAAATGATTATGAGATAACAAAAACTAAGAGATTTTATTGTAGAGGGTCCCAATGTGACCCCATAGGCTCAGACGAAGAGTTTTTAAGCATCACGATTTTCAAGTAATAGCCCGTCAAAGATTGCTTCTCTTTTGCACTTTGGACCCTTAAGGGATCGATTCGGTTGAACGTAGCTTGAAGCGATTCCATGTGTTTGGGTATGAAAGAGGACCATGTATAGTGTAAACATGCCCATTCATATGTGTTGGAATATTCTGTTTGGTCACACGAGTTGTAGAACGAAAGTTGCACCACATTGCAACTTTCAACTACTTGCATTTGACAACTTTTTTCCCAAGTGAAAATTTGCCACCACAAAAAAATTCCTTTGAGATAGAAAAAATTGAGAGAGGTTATTGTAGAAAGACCCAACATGATCCCATAGGATCAGACGAGAGATTTCTAAGTGTCATGGTATCCGAGTAACAACATGTTGAAGTTTGTAGTCATTTTGCACTTTGGACCCTTAAGGGATCAATTCGGTTGAACGTAGCTCATAGCGATTCTGCGTGTTTGGGTGCAAAAGAGGACCATGCCTAGTGTAAAAATATTTATTCAGACATGTTGGAACTGTCCGTTTAGTCACACGAGCTGTAGAATGAAAGTTGCAGGTCACTTTTGCAACTTTCAACTACTTGCATTTGACAACTTTTTCCCCAAGTGAAAATTTTCCACCACGGAAAAATGCCTTCGAGATAGAAAAAAATGAGAGAGATTATTGTAGAGGGTCCCAATATGATCCCATAAGATTAGATGAGAAGTTTCTAAGTGTCACAGTATCCGAGTAACAACATGCTGGAGTTTGCAGCCATTTTACAGTTTGGACCCTTAAGGGATCGATCTGGTTGAACGTAGCTCAAAGTGATTCTGCGTGTTTGGGTGCAAAAGAGGAACATTCCTAGCGTAAAAATACCTATTCAGACACATTGGAATAGTCTGTTTGGTCACATGAGCTGCAGAACGAAAGTTGCACTACTTTGCAACTTTCAACTACTTGCATTTGACAACTTTTTCCCCAAATGAAAATTCGCCACTACGAGAAAATGCCTCCGAGATAGCAAAAACCGAGAGAGATTATTGTAGAGGGGCCCAACCTGATCCTATAGGATCAAATGAGAAATTTCTAAGCATCACAGTATCTCAGTAATAACATGTGGAAGTTTGTAGCCATTTTGTACTTTGGACCCTTAAGGGATCGACTTGGTTGAACGTAGCTCAAAGCGATTCCGCATGTTTGGGTGTGAAAGAGGACCATGCCTAGTGTAAAAATACCTATTCAAATGCATTGGAATAGTCTATTTGGTCACATGAGTTGCAGAACGAAAGTTGCACCACTTTGCAACTTTCAACTACTTGCATTTGACAACTTTTTCCCCAAGTGAAAATTTGCCACCACAGGAAAATGCCTTTGAGATAGCAAAAATTGAGAGAGGTTATTTTTAGAGGGGCCCAACATGATTCCATAGGATTAGATGAGAAGTTTCTAAGCATCACAATATTTGAGTAATAGCATATCGAAGTTTGCAACCATTTTGCACTTTGGACTGTTAAGGAATCGATTGGGTTGAACGTAGCTCGAAGTGATTGCACATGTTTGGGTGAGAAAGAGGACCATTCCTAGCATAAATACACCTATTCAGACACATTGGAACACTTCTTTTGGTCACATGAGTTGCAGAACGAAAGTTGCACCACTTTGCAACTTTGCACTGCTTGCATTTGACACTTTTTCCATCAAGTGAAAATTGGACACCACGGGAAAACCACTCTGAGATAACAAAAATCAAGAGAGGTTATTATAGAGGGGCCTAATGTGATCTTGTAAGATTAGACAAGAAGTTTCTAAGCACTGCAGTATTCATGTAACAACATGCTGAAGTTTGTAGCCATTTTGCACTTTGGACCCTTAAGGGATCGATCCGGTTGAATGTAGCTCGAAATGATTCTGCATATTTGGGCGTGAAAGAGGACCATTCCTAGCATAAAAAAACATATTCAGATGCGTTGGAATAGTTTTTTTGGTCACACGAGTTGCAGAATGAAAGTTGCACCACTTTGCAATTTTGCAGTGCTTGCATTTGACACTTTCCATCAAGTGAAAACTAGACACCATGGGAAAACCACTCCGACATAAAAAAAAAAAGAGAGTTTATTGTAGAGGGGCCCAATGTGATCTTGTACGATTAGATGAGAAGTTTCTAAGAATCATAGTATCTGAGTAACAACATGCTAAAGTTTGTAGCCATTTTGCACTTTGGACCCTTAAGGGATCGATCCAATTGAACATAGCTCAAAGTGATTCTGCATGTTTGGGTACAAGACCATGCCTAGCGTAAACATACCTATTTAGATGTTTTGGAATAATCTGTTTGGTCACACGAGTTGTAGAATGAAAGTTGCACCACTTTGCACTACTTGCATTTGACACTTTTCCATCAAGTAAAAATTGGACACCATGAGAAAACCACTCTGAGATAACAAAAACTGAGAGGTTATTGTAGAGGGGCCCAACATGATCTTGAAGGTTCAAACGAAAATTTTGTAAGCACCATAGTTTTTGAGTAATACCCCATCAAAAATTGTTGTCCTTTTGCACTTTGGACCCTTAAGGGATCAAGCCGCTTAAACGTAGCTCGAAGCGATTGTGCTCTTTTTTCAATGGAATTAGATGGGAAGAAAACTTAACTCCATATTAATTTTGGTTTGGTTGGATTTCAAGTGATTTTGTGTATTTTAGAAGCCAATTACTGAGGGTCGGTCTGTATACCCTATTTTAAGGGTTTTGAGTGCATTAAAATGTCATATTAAGCCTTCCACGCACTGTATAGTTCTATAACTAAATGGAAAGGATTAGTTAGGGTTATAAAACATGTGTGCAAAGTTTTGTGTGTAAGGGAGGCGAATAGATGGTTTTTAGGTGATGCCCTAGATGTCAAATGGTGCATTTTTGAGTGGAAAATGGTGGTTTAGTGCTAGGGTTTGAAGAAATATTTGGGGGCAGCGATATCTCTTGAACTTTTAAGCTTGTGCATACCTTTTTGAAGGTGTTTCAGGCTTTGGTTGGCTATGGGAAGGTTTGGAGTATGGGTTTTCAATAAACCATTGTCTAACTTGTGAAAGAAGAGGATTTTGGGGTTTGTTATGTTAGAGGGCTTATCACGCCCTAAAAGTGGAGGAATTGGTGGTTTGGTAGACTGGTTAATGCTACCCAATGGTGGTTTTCATGTGATAGGAAGAATAAAGGGGGGTTGCTTGTTTTGTGAAAGATGATCCAAAAGATTCTTATGAGGGTTTGATTTATGTTGAAGAAGGCTTCAATGCGTGCCTAAAATGGTGGTTTTTTGCAGAGGTTGTTAAGGAATTCTGCGAGTTAAGGTGGGAGAAATAGGTCTGTAGACCTACAAGAGTGACTAGGTGCAAAGTTGAAAATAAGCCAAGATTGAGTTTTGAGGGAAGGAAGGAGATTGGAATCCTTTTCTATTGTGGAAGTGAGTTGATTGCCTCTTTGTATTGCTATCAGAATCACTTCCTATCAAAATCATTTCAAGTTTATATTTTTTTGCACTTTTTTCACATTGACAACTTTTCAATTTTTGCAATTATACATCATTTTGACAAATATGCAACATGAACTCCAAAATGACCCCAAAACCAACTAACATGACTTATTACATTATAAATTGGTCTAATATGACCTTATTCAATTGAAAACACTCAAAACAAAAAACTAACTTAAGACTTCCATGAACCAAATTTTATCAATAACCTTGGTGCCCCTACACCAAATTTCATTATTTTAGTAAATATCATTACAAGTAAATCTCATTACAATGCCTTAGGCACTCTGTTCTCACATATATTTTACAATTTCACTCATACATTCAAGATTCTCTTATAATGTCTACATCATAGGTGCTCATTATGAGGTTAACTTCAAATGAGTAACTTGAGATTCCCTCGCAAAGCTTCACATGCTCTTTTATAATGGCTTCAAATCATAATTGAGATTTGTCAAGATCATCAAAATAAGGATGTTGTATTTCTTTTTTGGCTGAGATTCTCTTCGATGGATCATAAATCAACATTTTTTGCAAGGAGAGACCAATCAATTTTTAGTAGTTTACTTACAAATACACAAAGTAAAAGAAGAAAAAAAGAGAGCATCCAAAATAGAAATGAAATGAAAAAAGATGGAAGGCACTTACAAATAGGCATGGCAGTCTCTCAACTTAGTCACTCCTGGTCATACATCTTCACTGGGAGATCCAAGTTACCTATTGCACATAACACCTCTCATGAATAGAATATCTTGAAATTTGAGATGCTCTTATAATGTCTACATCATAGGTGCTCATGATAAGGTTAACTTCAAATGAATAGCTTGAAATTCCCTCACCAAGCTTCACACACACTTTTGTAATGTATTTAAATCATAATTGAGATTTGTCAAGATCATCAAAATAAGGATGTTGTGCATTTCTTTTTTGGCTGAGATTCTCTTGGATGGCTCATAAATCTACATTTTTTGCAAGGGGACACCAATCAATGTTTAGCAGGTTACTTACAAATAGGAAAAGTAAAAGAAAAAAAAGAGTGCATCCAAAATGGAAATGAAATGAAAATAGATGGAAGGCACTTACAGATAGGCATGCTAGTCTCTCAACTTAGTCACTCCTAGTCATACATTTTCATTGGGAGTTCCAAGATACCTATTGCACACAACACCTCTCATGAATAGAATAAATTGAAATTCGAGATGCTCTTATAATGTCTACATCATAGGTGCTCATGATAAGATTAACTTCAAACAAATAACTTGAAATTCCCTCACCAAGCTTTGCACACAATTTTGTAATGGCTTAAAATCATAATTGAGATTTGTCAAGATCATCAAAATAAGGATGTTGCATTGCTTTTCTAGCTGAGATTCTCTTGGATGGCTCATAAATCTACATTTTCTGCAAGGGGACACCAATCAATGTTTAGTAGGTTACTTACAAATAAGCAAAGTAAAAGAAGATGATTGCATTGGAATCAAACAAATTAATGTACATACAAGTATAAAATTAATAAGAACCAATGTGCATATACTTACAAATTAATCCAATGAACCATCCGGGTCTGCTCTACTTTTTATTGTGTCAAGTATTGCCTCATGGTCAGACTCATGAACCTTCCACAAGGTCTTGTTCAAAGGTCTACCCCCATATTTGGTCAAACTAACATTGGATTCCATGACAAGGTTCGAGTAATGAAGAATCTTACGATGTGTGTCAAAGTCCTGAAACAACCAATGCTTAACACTCTTATATGGGTACCTTCTAAGCCATGTTCTAGTAACAAAAATTGAGCCTGTAGGGTATTTGATGTTTTCTCCATCTATAATTGGGGCCTCCAATTTATTTTTGGCCTCAACACAATGACACAAGTAATATTCCATTCCATCTTTGTTGTCTTCATCTGCAATAACTGCATAAACATGCCTTGCATTGATATGTGCAACAAATCTCTTGAAATTAGTCAACATTACAAATACAATACAAATTAAGATAACAATATGAAATTTCAAATACTAAGCAAGTAGATATATTACCTAGTTGAACTAGATCTGATACGTGGTCAAAGTTGAACGATGATTCCATCTGTGTTAGTTCTAATGCCATTGAAGGGTGATACGTGTGAAGTGGGCTAAGATAACTTGTCAATCCACTCCCTTGACTCACAATCATTCCAGGCTTGCATTGTACATGAAGAACAAAATCATGCCATCTTTCGTGTATTGATACTCCATGAACTTGTATTTGAGCTAAGGAAAGAGTGTAGCTCATTTGATCCTATTAGTGTACAACAATCCTCATATGGTGCAATGTTAGTATCATCCATCAACCAAAAAATTCTACGAACTGAAGATGTACCTTCATTACCTAGACCCATCGAAGCATTACAACACTTGATGATTGATCTTGCATCTATCAACTTTGCATTGTATTTATACTTTAACTCTTCTCATGCTAATACTCTTTTCACACATGCTCCTACACCATCATGCTTAGGGTGCTGCCACAATAGTGGTTTACACTTTCTAGGAGATCTTGATTTTTGTTGAAATCACATATTTTTTAAAAATATAACGATTTAAGCATTGAAAAGTTCCATTTAAAGGATTCCAATTGAAGAGAGTTTGATCAAACCACCTTATACCAAGCTCCCTTGGATAGAACCCAACTAGTTTTAAACAATACCTATAACAAAGTCTCCTTTACACCTATCAAAATGCTGATAAAAAACCACTTTTGATTTACCTTTTGGGGGATCAAATTAATTCATTTAAAATTTATTTTTTTGTAAGTATGTAGTCCTTATTATAAGCTTCCAAAAAATTATAATTATAATTAAATTAAATTTGATTATTATATTTATTTTTTACTTCTTGTGAATGTAGGTTTTTCACCGAAAATCAAGCTCTCTATTTTGCACATATGGAAAAATAGTAGATTATCAATTTTTTTTTAAAAATATGAGTGCACTAGATATTGAAGTTCTAGATCCAACAAAAAAATAATAATTGAATTTTGATGCATACAAAAAAAGTTATTTGTTATACGGTTGCGCTATGTTTGAATTGTAATTGGTTTGACATCAAAACTTTATTAAAGAAAAAATATTAAATAAAAACCTATCTAACCAAGTGGAAGCAATAAATATCAGAGTTAAAAATCTAAATTTGAAAGAGTTATAATTTTATCCTTCATGAAAAAAAAGTTAAGTGTTATACAATGAGCATCGCTTTTTAAAAATGTTGTTTTATGAAAAAAACTAGTTTTCGAGGGAGATGGAAAAAGAAGTGCAAAATAATTCCAATTTTTTTGAAAATAATATATTTAGAATCTACAGACAAAATTTCACAAAACTCTAGTTTCCATCATCTTCAAATTCCTCACGCTTTAGCCGCTATAGGTGCCCAAAAGTGAATATTTAGTTAAAAAAATTATTTCAGTGTCCAGTTTGGCCAAAAATTGTAAACCACTATTGTGGGATCACCCCTCAGCCTCACAAAAGTTATACATATGCTAAACACCTGTAGTGAGATGCATCCTGCACAACCAATAGAATATGTGTGCGTTCTTGAATTGTGCTGCACAGTTATCCGACCATATTATATGTCAACCATATGCTATGCCCCTTTGAGCCAAATCATTGTAGAACATCTAGAAACAACCTTGCACAAACTCTAGAGAATGTGTGCGATCATCACTAATATAAAAGTGATACTCCCTCAATACCTTCCTTTGGTCCTCTATACTATCAGCTGCATGAATGAATGCTATGTGCACAAATATTGAAACCTGTGTGGAGTTGTAATATTGTGATTGCACCTCATGCTGTGGCTATAGAGTGTAATTCTCTGCAAAGTCAACCACTGATACTATGTTGCCAACTGAAAAGGTGTTTTTACATAGCTTGAATTGCGTGTCCAACCATTAGGCTCTATGGGTATGCCTTGCATACTCATACATGATATTGTCATGAAACATGGACATACACTGATACACTAGAATCTTCTGAATAAACAAATCACACCTTTTTGCTTGAGACCCATCTTTTGTAACGTATGCCACTATTTTATACTTCCCGAACTCTACTAGTTTCTATCCCACTTCATTTGTACTTTCCATATGTTGACATAGTGGCATTCGTTGCAAGCCATCACAACACTCACATGAACCATCCAAGCATGTTGTCCTGTAGTGTCACATAATTTTTTTGATAAGAACTCTCTTGAAGATTTTGGTGGGGCTTTTATGCCACAATCCCGCAAAACATCGTTAGTATGCAAATCTAAACATATAGAATGATAAACATCATAATGGATAGAGAATTCAATATGTAGTCTACAACAAGAAGTAGTGCGTGTGTGATTTATCTTAACATAAAAAGGTTTAATCATTTCAAAAAATCTTTGAGAAATACTAATTTGAGGATAATCATTTTGAAATTTATGAAAAAATTGGGTTTGATTCGTATTGAAAAAATGCTTTGGATGTGGCTCATGGTTCCGACTACCAATTCTCCTTCTTACAACATACCTTTGATTAAGAGATGGCCTTGTGTTATTCTTCCAATACTCTTCAATTAGTGTTCTCAATGCTTCAACAAATTTTTTAAATTTTTGTGGCAGTCTCCCTGAGAATGCTCATAATTGATTTGAATTGGTGCCCTCAATTCTTCACCGCCTTTGAACAACTTTTGATAATTTTTTTCTACTAATTCTCATTTGTTCACTGGTATTTTTAATGAGATGAGCTCCCTTTGTTTGATAGCTTACCAAAGTCGATGTAATGACACATCAGGTGACATTACTATCCTTTGAGCATGAGGTCTTACCCACACTCTCATAAGCATCCACTAGATTTTTCACAATAGTGTTTTCACTTGATGCATTCGATGTTCTCAACTGAAGAGTATTCATGATGTTTCTATACTTTAAACCCCGCATCATTTTAACAAATAGTTGACATCTTGCGGTCTCATTTATCCTTTCAAAGAAGATTTTCCAAATCTTATCAGTATATCTTCTACAAGTGTGTATTGAAATCTTATGTTCCATGTGCTGCAAAATATCCTCATCAATATTAATCAAATACTTTGACTTTCTATGCAAAAATTCTAGGTGGTGTTCTCCTAGGCACATACATCTCAATATTAGCAATTTCATCAATATTTAATTGAGGTGGGCTAGATTGTGTACCTTCGATTGAGGGTGGAGTAGAAGACATACCTTGAGGTTCATGTGGGGATGATGGCATACATTATTTTTCAAATCTAAGCGATGATGTACTCTCAACTTGAGATGCGGTGGATGGTGTCCAACCATATTCACTTGCAGTAGATGGTGTCCCTCCATATTCACTTGTAGTAGATGGTGTCCCTCCATATTCACTTGTGCTTAATGGTGTGACCCCTTCATATTCACTTTTGGTAGAGGGTGTGACTCCAACTATGGTATCCGAATCTGTCCTACAATGACGCTTTTGCATTCATGCCCTTTGTGCTACCAATTTCTATTCTCTTTTTGATGGTTGAGGTTCCTCTTCAATTGGTTTGTTTTCATCAATTGTTTCCAATTTCTTCTTTTCATGATATGCCCTCAACTGTTCTCTGTCCTTTTCTTTGAAGGTTTGGAGCTCTTCATCTGTTAGTTTCTTCGGAATGGTGGATAATTTTACCTGTAGCATGGTAATGAGATAAATATTAGTTCATGGTGTTTGAGTCATTAGATGAACGTTTAGATAGGTTATTTTATCCAATTTGCAAAAAATGTAAAATATTGTGAAAAGAGGTCCAAAATAGGTTCTAGGTGTTTTTTTCTTAGAACAAGGTCTTGGTGGACCTTTTCAACATGTAATTACTTAATTTGGTTGTTCTTAGGCATTGAGGGATTCAAAAGTGGGAAAAAAGAAAATCTTGCAAAATTGTTGTCAAGGTAAAAATGCAAAAATTGACAAATGGAAAAAATTGGAAGTTTAGGAGTCAAGTAGGTGAAAGGTTGGTTTGGGTCATTTGATATGGTCAATAAAACATTTAAATTGATGGAGAACCTTGATCAAGAGGTAGAGGGGATGTAAATAATGGAGAAAACAATAAAGAGACCCTATTTTATATTCAATTTTTTGTGTTTTTGCTGGTAAAACAACTTTGTGAAGAATTATATGGCCTCATACAACCATATTTTCATGGGGAAGTCATTCGGAATGATTAAGCTATGAGACTACAACATTCTCCTTTTTGTCTCACTCAATTTCATGCAAATTTGAGTAAGTTATGGCTTGTTTATTGAAGACGATTCAAAACCCTTGCCAGGGTAAACAAAATTAAAAGAAGATTGCATTTCTCTTATTCTAACTAATGGAATCACTTGAAATTTATTAATAAGGTCTATTTTTTTGTACTCTTTCATTTCTCAAAGTTTTAGACCGAGTGGTGATAGTTATCTTTTAAAATCATGATGCCCTAGGCCATATTTTGGTGAAAAAATAGGAAAAAGCATAGTGTACAGTGAGAATTAAAGAATTTGTTTATGGTTTTTGATTCCTTCTTGAAGATATTGTTTTTAAAATGTGTTTAGGGGTATTGCGAATCTATTTCAAGATTTTTTTTGGTGAGTTTTCAAGTTTTTGAAGTACATTTAATGATTGTCCTGCCATGATAGTGATGTAATAGTCCTAATTTTCAGTCAAGAATGGTGGTTTAGGATACATGTTTGATGAATTATCATGAAGTAAGTTTGGAGAATGATTATTTCATGTTATACAGAGATATTTATGCATTTTTGAAGCATTAAGAAGTGCAAATAGTCTTGGAATTGAGAAGTTGCTTATTGATAGGGCCTAAAAGGGCCTAGTTTGCTGATTAGGAGAGTCTGTTTTGAGAAGTTTTCATATTGGATATATCAAAGTTGGGAATTGGGTTGAGCCAATTAAATTTATGCTATTTAAAGTGTTTGAGAAGTTTTTAAGGGATTGTGTGCTTAGAAATGAGTTTGATGTCTTGTATCCATGAGTTTTGTGAAGGTAAAGGAGTCCTAATTGAATGGACAAGTTGAGATTTGGTTCAGTTTTGATAAGTTGATTGGAGTGAGATTGAGTTAAGTTGTTTTCTTCCTCTAGCACTGCATCAAAGTACCCTTGATGGTTTTTTATTTTTGGTAGATGCTTTGCAAGATAGGTTGCACCTTTCCCCATTTTGCTAACTTATCCTTGAATAAAGAGTCTTGAAATAGTGGATAGAAGGGTTAGAATCCCTTGTAAGTAGAATAATCAAGGAAACATTTAAAATATATGACAACATAGGTGATGAGTAGCTTTACTGATGAGGTAATTTAGAAATAGAGATGAAAACCAAAATAGTTTGAATCGGTGCTATTAATGTGGGGGGAGTATATTCCAAATTTTTAGAGACTTGTATGGAAAATTAGGTAGCATAGACAAGACAATCAGCTAGTTTGTATAGATGTGGTTTTAAAATGTAATTGGCAAGTGTATAGAATTGTGTAATTTATAATTTCCATTGAAAACCTAAGGTTGTAATGATAAACAAACAATTATCAACATGGAATATGCAAAACAAAAAAAATGAAAGCAAGCCATATAAATAGAATGAAAGAAAATGTGTAAAGACTTCACATACCTAAAAAACCAAAGTTTCAAATGGAGGAGTTCTACCCAATTATGTAGCCTAACCTGCTTCTTCTCTCCTCAAACTCCTCAACAATTTGACTTTTTCAAAAGCTTGTTCCCCTTGAAACTTCAATTGTATATCATTTTTCACTGGAATTCAAACTTGAATTGATATTATATGCCTTTCAATGTGAAAACTCTGCTATTTCATGCAAAGGTGGTGGAAAGATCATGAAAAAGGTGGTGGAATATGAAACACATGCATGCACACTTCACAACATCATAAAAAAGCTATGTTTTATCAAAGCACGTGCAAAACTAGGAGAATATGTAGAATGTGGGCCGAGATCATGGGTAAATTGAGTTTTGTTACCATTTTTAGAGCAAGAAATAATGTGCTCGCATTATAATGGGTTCACGTTATAAAGTTAGCACATTATTTCTTGCTAAAAATGGTCATATCTCTACTTCTTCAAAATGCACTCGCATTATGAGAAAGTTGGTTTTTTTATAGATTTATTTTCTCTCTCTTTGTCTATTCTCTCTACCCTAATTCTATCTCTCTACCCTTAACCATTATACCCTCAACCCTAATCCCTAATTCTATCTCTCCCCTCTACCCTTTAC
>VDFB02000003.1:272014507-272062255 GCA_007258455.2 Sequoia sempervirens | reverse complement strand
TGATGTAGAGCCAAGGTGAATATTAACTCACAACAAACTAGTGTCAATTCAAAAATAATGAACTCTTCGTGGAAACACCTTCAATCTACCAAGCATCAACTCACCCTCAAGGGTCTCAACCCTTCAATTTTGCAAAACAACTACATACCTCCACCAAGGCCTTGAAAAATTTCCTCATCATGCCAATGATGAAAATTTATCCATTTAAATGCAATCTCAAAGTCAGATTCAACATAACATTCAAAAACTCACCTTTTAACACTAGCACTCCTTGTAGCATAGGGAAACCTGGTTTTTAGCCTTTTGGCCAAATCCTTCCAAAACAACTGAGAAAAAAATCATAGAATAAAGGACCCATTTCAGATTAATTTAACATATCAAAGACCTAGATATCACTCTTTTTGATCAAAGGCTTCAAAATTAAAAATTTCACAGTTTTAGGCCTCTAATTAGGCCACTTTTCCAAAGAGACCCCTCTTTAATCTCCACTCCAGACTCCCAAACCAAAAAATAGTCTTGGGAAATGATCCAAAACAATATATTTTTAAGGTTTTAGACCTCCAAGTGCACAATCAAACTTCAAATCTAAAAACCCTCCTAAAAACTCAAGAAACTAGGGTTTTAGGGTTCCCTTATTGTTTCTTTACTTTCCTAACCTTTCTAGAACACACCAACTACTTAGGAATCTTTAAATTAGTCCTTTCATGCTTTATGAACCTTCACTTGGTCAAAATTAACATGGGTTTGCAACTTCATAGATCTGACCCACCAAATTCCTTTGGAAAACACACCATTTTCAACCCTTACTCTCATTGTTCAAGCCAAGAACCCAATAATATACACCTCCAACTCCTAGGAATCATTTCCTATGCTATTACAACTCATCCCCTTGAGTCACATTGGTATACAATAGGTGGGATGAGATTCAAGTCACTAAAACTACAAAGCCATTATACCCTTGTTCAAGAACCCGTTAAGGGAAAACCTAAGATTTAAGGCCCAAAAATGAATGAAGGAACCCTTATTAAGAAGTAAAAAAAATGTTAAGACATGTATCAACAATCCTACATAATTTTTTGATACAAAAGATGCTTATAAGGCCTGTGTACATGCAGAAAACATAGGAAAAGAGTAAAATCTAAAACTGAACAATTGAAAACTTTATTGATTCAAAGAAAACTCCTTCAACCGTCCCTATCTCGAACCCTTGAAGGCCTTAAGTACATTGTTATGCATTTAAATCCAACTTCCAAATTCCTCTAACCACTAATCTAACTAACTTTTGTAACCTTAATGACCGTTGAAGGCCAAATTACAAATGTTTACACAATAATATGTCTCATAATGAAATGTTTACACTTTTTTCACCTCTAACTTCACTAAGACCTCACTAATGGCTTGAAATAGTATTATTACATGTTCAAAATACTATTCTTTCTTATCCCCAAACAAATTTACTATTTTTTCCTTCAAAGGTAACAAAGCAACATCTAGGACAAGTTTGGATTTTCATGCCTTTGACTCTTAAACCTAAAGACTCCTCCTAATACATGACTATTGATCTTATTAGATCTTATTAAGGACAAAACCTCAAAAAATTGTCACCTTACTCACTCAAATGATCAACAATGATATTGTGGTGTAGGTGCTCCTCGCACTAATTTTTTAATGGATAATACATTAGACAAGTATTCTAGATTCAATTTCCATAGTTGGAGAATGAAAAATTCAAATACAACTAATGAATAATAATTGTATGTAGAATAGTGAGTGGAAAGGAAGAAGCACCTACAAAATGAAACTAAGTTATTAGATTGGAATAGTAGAGATGATACATCTAAGGCTATTCTTGGTCTTGCTCTTCTGACTTTGGAATTATATTATCAAGATTTAGATGGATCATCAACAAAAATTTGAGATAATCTCAATAAATTATTTGGAGAAAAGGCATTTAATGCAAAATTCTCCCTAAAACTTCAATTTTTTAGGTTAAAAATGGAAGATGGAATCACAATGTCAAACCATATAAGTAGTTTGAGTTCTCTCTTTAGGTAGTTAGCAAAATTTAAGGGTCCAGTAGATGATGACGATGTTAAAGCTATCTTGTTAAACAACTTGCCTTCAAAATATAATAAGGTTATTTTTACACTCAATCAAATAACTTCCCAAACTTTAGAAGATATGATTTCAACCCTTCTAGTAGAAGAAAAGAGGATAAAAAAAGATATAGAAGATGATTTTCAATAGGAGAAAGCACTATATTCATGAAGTAACAATAAAAGGTTAGGTAAAAATAAAAGAGAAAATTCATGTTTTTACTGTAAGAAAAAGGGACACACAATATTTTTTTGTAGAATTTGAGCTACTGATCTTCTTAAATGGAATCTCAAAGATGAATTAGATGTAGGAAAATTTTCTCGCATTGAGGATGAGGATTCACTAGATGATGTATCTTTTATTAATGACTCTTTGGGTGGTGCTAATAATGCATTAATACTATCAGTCTTCATTTGTGGAGGTTGGTGGTACCAGAGACTGGAGAAATTTTCATCATCTAAAGTTAGCTTCTCACTTTGTGATGATGCTTTGCATGAGAAGCCTTTTTGGCTTTAATTTCTTTCTTTATTTTCCTTGTTGTTGCTGGAAAATTTGAAGAATACATATATTGTGAAGTTTGATTTTTGAAGATAGGTAAGGGGTTTAGTGTAGAGGTCAATATGGATGACTTCCCAAAGAGTTCATGAGGGTATGATCAAGAATTATACCCTTACAAGGGTCAAGAGATAACTTGGTGGATGGTTGTCCAATAATTTGGTGTCTGTGATTCGGGAGTTCAAGGAAATGAGAACTTGAGAATTCAGCTTGGAGCTACACCTTTATGAGGATCACGAGGCAACTTGGTGGAGTTCCACTTGATTTAGGATTTGTTTCTTTAAGGAAGGTTCTTCTAATGAATGTGTATTTATATAATCAACAAGTTTTGTTGTTAGCCTTAAGGAGGAGGTCCCTTGGCAAGGTGAGTTTTAAGGTTTTGATGATATATTTGCAAGAACAATGTAATAAGGGGGAATGTTAACATTATTAAACATTGAAGTGAGTTTTTGTGTATACAATAAACTTAGTGTTTTTAATTAAATTGTTCTACTTAACCACTCCTTTGTTTTTATTAATTCCTTTTGATCATCAAATATTATGAAGCATTTTACCACTTCAGATATTTGGATCATGCTAGTCATAGATGATTTTTAGTTATATATGTGATAATTTGATATTATTTTAATGTATATTATATCATGTTGAGTTTGTTATGTTGTGCTTCTTTTATCCTTATATGGTGACGGTACACCTATGTTGCATCTAATTGTGTAGATACAATTTTACCTAATGGTGGTTTATTAGAGATTGTCATCTTGGATACAAGTATTTTCTTAACATACATATCACTCATTTTGAGTTTTTATATGAGTCTTGTGAATCTTTGTAAACCTTACATCCAAATTGGTAGTAATTGAGGAATTCATATGTCTCCATGTAATTAGATGAAGTTCTTGAGCAGGTGTGTGCACAAGATCTCCATGTATCTAACATTGGTGACATTTCTTAACAAAGTGATACGCATCACATTCCATAGTGGTCCAATAGTATCTCATTTGTATAATCTTTTTGGCTAGGGTAGAACTAGCAAAGTGAGATTCACATATACCATCGTGTAACTCATGTAAATCCATGTGTGCTTCATCTGAATCAATACATCTTAGGAGGGTGCTATCTAGACTATAGTGGTAAAGAGTATCACCAATGATGAAATATTTGGATGCTTGTCAGATAAAGGTCTTATGTTGATTAGTAGACATGTTGGGAGGGATAATCTGGTCATGTAGGTAATTGTAAAAATATTTATACCAAAGAGAATAAAGACCAACAATTTCACACATGAGCTTAGATTCAGGGACATTGAATGTGGGGACCAACAATTGTTCCATCGAGAACTCATACAGTGGCACATTATTAGCTATACCCAAGAGAGATCTAATGGTGGCCATTACATCAACTACTTTATTCTAAATTCTTAGGATTTTCTCAAACATAATAACATCAAAATACTACTTGAAACTATTAATAATTCTCTTGTAGGGTGTGATATTTTCATCTTTTGTGTCATAATCATCATTAACCCAACAGATAACCAATAGGGAGTAACCATAGAATTGAAGGTTCTTGATTTTTCACTTAATATCCATTCAAATTCTCGTTAGCAATGCTTCATACTCACCCATATTATTGGTGCAAGGAAATGTTATTTTGTATGACTTAGGTATTGAGTCCCCTTGTGGTTTATCAAAGAGTATACCTACTCCTGAACCATGATTTATGTAAGATCCATAAAAGTATAGTTTGTATGTTGTAGAGGTCTCTATTGTGAAGATTGATTCATCAAGAATTTATCAGATATTAATGGATGATCTCCTACTATTGGGGCATCTGCAAGTTTATCAACTATCACTTGTCTTTTCATTGCTTTGCGATCAACATACTCTTTATCAAATTCACTCATAATCATTACCCATTTTGCTAATCCTCTTGTTGAGTAGGTATTTTAATGGATCTATCTTTGCAACCAATTTCATTCGATGATTCACCATGTAGTGTCAAATCTTTTGAGTGGCAAAGACAACTATAAGGCATTCTCGTTCAATAGGATTGTAATTAAGCTCATATCCCATGAGTGTGCAACTAATATAATAGATAGATCATTATTTCCCATCCTTATCATTTTGTGCTAACAAGGTCCCCAATTCTGATGAAGTTGTTGATATATAGTATTAGGTATCTACCATCAATAGGAGGTATAATAACTGAAGGAGATAATAAATAGTCATTGATGTGTTGGAACGTTTCTTGGCAATGATTGGTCCATATGAATGGGACTCCCTTATGAATCAAATGCTAAAATGGTTGGCATTTATCTACTAACTAAGCTATGTGTATACATTTAAAATCATCCTAATTGATATTATGCACCTAAATTTGATCTTAACACTATTTCCTCTTAAATCACCTCTTTTCGAGCTATTTAATTAAATAATTAAAATTATTTAATTAAAACTCCTATGTCTTCTCATTTGATTAAATAACTCTAATTATTTAATTAAATGTCACATTCCTTTAAAGTCCTCTAAACCCACCTAAGTTAATTAATCCTTGATTAATTAATCTTATCCACTTGCTAATCCTCATTAGCCCATTCTCTAGATTTTAACCCAATTAAGGTTAAATAAACCTATGGTTTATTAACCCAACTTGAACAAGTAATTAATTTCCTCAAATTAATTAAATGGCTATTTTCCTCACAAAAGAATATTCCCATGGAATATTCCTCCATTTACTTCTCTTACATGAGAATTCACTTCTCTTATAAGTCATCATGTCTTTTACATGAGCATTCACTTCTTTTACAAGCCTTCAATATCTTTCACCCACATGTCATTAATTCTTCTTACACATGTCTTAACTCCCTCTAACATGCCCTTTCCCAAAATGTGCACACACATGTGTGGGCACATATCCCCATCACCTCTCTTAGCCTTGTGACACTTTTCACAAGGCTAATGATCCTCCATGTAGTCCCATGTTTCTTAGTTTTCACCCTTCTTCTAACCCTTGCTTCCTATAAATAGAAGACACTTCTATGGGAAATGGATCCATCCACTTTCATGAGAGAAAAGGCATTATACTCATTTTCATCCATCAACCATCCAGTTATTGTCATTATCTTTGAAGGAAATTGGCATTTGACACATTCATTTGGGATCCATGGCTTAAAGAAAACTTATGCTCTGTACCATTTCATCTTCACTATCATCCATTTCCATCATTGAAGCTCTAGTATTGCATCAGCTTCATCAATCTTCACCTTTCATCCATAATCTTGAAGCTTGGAATTGGGAAAGGGTCAATGTTCCACATCAACATGGCACCAATCCCCCTATGGTATTGAGGTTTGAATTATTAAGCTAGGATTCCATTATGCATTGTTTGTTGTTTCATGCCTTGATTTTTTTATTGTTTTCATGCTTTGTGTCTTCAAGAATTTCATAGGGAGTGCAATTTATCTTAGTTAATATGTCCAATTCTCTTGTGTTTTGTTCATGTTGGCTACAGGTTTAGATCATGCTCACATTTTTGCACTAGAAGGATACCTAATTCTCTTGTGCTTGTTGTTATGCTTGGGTTTGATAACACGTCCAGTTTGATAACACGTTTGGTTTGATAAAATGTTTGGTTTGATAACAAGTCTGGTTTGATTACACATTTGGTTTGATAACACGTCTCATTTGATAACACGTTTGGTTTGATAACACGTTTGGTTTGATAACACGTCTAGTTTGATAACATGCTTGGTTTGATAACATGCTTGGTTTGATAACACATTCGATTTGATAACACGTCTAATTTGATAACACGTCCAGTTTGATAACACAACCACATCTAGTTTGATAACATGTCTAGTTTGAGGAGAAGCATGGAGAATTAAAGATAAAAAAAAAGTATATGATATTCATTGTAATAGTGTTTTCAAACACTAATGGGAAAGTAACCCATCATTATAAAATTAACCATTGCAATGTTGTTTTCAAAGTTGGTTTAAAAGTGAACCCTTCACTTACTATTCATTGCAATTTTGGTTAAAATTGAACAAAACGACTTCACATCTTGTTTCCAGGTGGTTAAAAAGACTTCACCATTGCTTTGAAGGATTAAAAAGAACAAGTGACTTGTGTGAGTAATCTTGCTTGGTAAATCTCTAGTGCATATCCTCTCCCCTTGCGCTTTGTGTGATCTTGGGTGAAGAGAAACACTCTTGATTTACAAAATTTTCTTTTTTGAGTCACCTTTAGAAAAGGGCCTGCTAATGAGACACATCCCACAATGGAGAACTCATATAAGTGACTCTAAAAAGTACATTTACTAGCGGGCTATATAAATTGTTGTGAAGTTGAAAAGATACTAGCTTCAATCTGAGCGTAGTAATAGACATGTACCTAATCCTATCTAGATCTTTTTAGAATCAAGCGAGAACGATTAAAGCTAACAAATATCCATTTGGTTTATAAAAATCTAAAGCAAACGGATATCCATTTGTAACAAATATTTGTTATTTATTGTATAAGATTTGAAGCTTCCCCTATATATACATATATATTATATTACAATATAATATGATAATATGATAATATATAATATAATATATATAATATTATAATATCATATATATAATAAATATATTATATAACATGTAATATAATATTTTTTTCATCATCTGCTAATATTTGAAAATGACTACAGGTGGGAAAACTGTGCCGACTGGGGAGTTCTCTGCTCTGGGCAGGAGTTATGGGCCGACAGGGGAGTTTTCTGTTTTTGGTGAGGCTCTCAGGGGAGCTGGAGCAGGTGCTGGCGTCGGGGCTAGGGCTGGTGCTAGCGTCGGGGCTGGTTTTGGTACTGGCGCTGGGGCTGGAGGTGTTGGCTTCGGGGCTGGTGTTGGTGCTGGCGTCGAAGCTGGATCTGGTAAGAGTATCAAGGGTGTTGGATCTTCTGTGTGTGCACCTAGATCATATATGAATATTAAACAGAGTTTTGGTGGTTTCATTCCTATGAAAAATTCCATCACAATGAAGATTAAGGACGAGTTAGTAGAAGAAATAAGTGATAGTGTAGCAGAGCTTTCTGCTCAAGGGGTGATCTGTCGGTTTAGGGGATTTTGGCCAAGCCTTCCTCAGCTGCACTCTTGGATCACCAATGAATGGGAGCCCCTCATCACTGGTAAAGTTCAAATCTTCCCAATGGCCAAAGGTTTTTTTGTTGCTAAGTTTGAAAATACCTTAGATAGAGACAAAATCTTGTGTGATAATTTCTTCAGCTCGGAGGACAAATACCTTCTGATGATTAAACCTTAGCACTCTAAATTTAACCCAGCTTCTGAAACCTTCAATAAAATCCCGATTTGGGTCTGTTTGCCTAATCTCCCTCTTCACCTTTGGAATGACTCTCCTGGAGGAGATAGGGGATGCCCTAGGTGATTTCTTACTTGTGGACAAAGAATCTTCTGATCTTTATCACTCTACCTTTGCTCGAATACTTGTTGAAATTGATGTCTCAAAAGGACTGCCCACTGAGGTTCTCTTAAAATGTTCTAAGGGGTCTTGGATTCAATAGTTGGATTATGAGGGGGTCCCTTTCCACTGTAGAAGATGCTTCAAAACAGGACATGCTATTGCGCAATGCGGATTCAAGAAGAAGGAAAAGACAACTACTTGGTGGAATGGCGCTTCTCTACAACATTACACGGTTGAGAAGAAATTTGATCAGCCAAGGAGCTTCTCTGAGGTGGTGGTTTCTGATTCACAAGTTGCTGGGGCTTCTGATTCATAGGTTGCTGGGGTTTCGACTGCTGGGGTTTCTCCTTCCTTCGCTGGGGGAGCTACCATGATAAATCATATTGAGCAAACGATTAAACCGGCTTTTGTCTCTACTGATGGTGCTTCGTTGCCCATCTCTGGTTGCTCTCCGGTCATTTCCACACCTGTTCAGGTGAACTTTGATGTTACCTCTAGGGCTGCGGATTTTCATCCTCAGGAAATTGATGGGCTAGCTTGGTAGGCTAAGGCGGCACAAGTTGAAGAAGGTTGAACTACTGTTACTGGAAAAAAATCTAAACCCCCTGTGCCTTCTTTTGATATGACTCTTCGCTCCAACAAGCGAAACTCTAATTGTAAAACCTAGTGGTGTTTGTTTGGGAGCTGGTTCTTTGTTGACTACAGGCTGTCTTTTATGCAGTCTGGTCTTTTTGGCTGTTTTAAGCAGTTTGGATTTTTGGTTGTAAAGGGTTACAGATCCCTTCAAAATCTGTTTTCCCCAATATCAAAAGCATGTAATATAATATATATATACATATTATATAATAATATATATTATATTATATTATATTATATAATATTATATTCTAATATAATATAATAACATTATATTACAATATATTATATTGTAATATATAATAATCGAGTTCGTCAACATACATTCGTACTTAACAAATAAGGTAGCTAGCACTAAAGTTGAATAAATGCAAGTTACAAAGAGAAGAATGCAGTTGAAAACTACAAAGAAGAATAATTATTTATCAGTTTTAAGTTATAATTATAATATAATATAATATAATGTGATATTTTATATTATATATTATTATATAATATTTATATTATATATTATTATATAATATTTATATTATATATTATTATATAATATTTATATTATATATTATTATATAATATTTATATTATATATTATTATATAATATTGAAAACGGATATTTGAGTCATTGTGTTGCTCCAACGCACACATGAGGGAAAAAGCACAGTGAAAATGACTCTTGGATTTTCCTTTTTCTAATTTAAAACACAGGAAATGGATATCCATTTAGTTTAAGTTATTTTTTATTTGGTCAGGTCCAACCCAAACTGACTTATATGAGGGTTTTTATATTATAACAAAAACCATATGTATATAATGATATTATAAAATGACATATATATTATTATATATATTATATTACAATATAATATAATATATTGTATTATAATTAATATATTATTATTATATTATAATATAATATGATATGATATAATATAATTTAATTTAATTTAATTTAATATAATATAATATAATATATAATATATTAATATTATAACATTATAATATATTATATATAATATATAATAACATATATTAATATAACAATATAATATATATAATATATATATATAATATGATATAATATAATATATAAAATGACTCAGCATATATAGATTAATATATAATAATAACTTACAATACTTTTTTATGATTTGAATATTGAAGATATTTGTTCGTGAATGGATATCCGTTTTACACGGATACCCATTTTAAACAGTTATCCATTTTGCTTTGGTGTTTGATATGGCACCATGTACTTTCTACCCGGGCCTAGAAAAAGTCAAAGCATATTTTCACATTTTTGGGCAAGTAAAAAATGCCTTTTCTTCACATCACCACTTTTTGGACCCCCATGATCTTGCACAGACCCTAAATTTTTGTTTACTTTCTAAAGTTGAACCTAAAACAATGATTGAAGCATGCAAAGATAAATATTGGATGAAGGCTATGGAAGAAGAACTACTGCAGATTAAGAAGAATTAGACTTGGGAACTTGTCCCAAGACTTTCAAACAAGAAAATAATTGGATCTAAGTGGGTGTTCAAAAAAAAAACTAAATGAGAATGGAGAAGTGGTAAGGAATAAAGAAAGGCTTGTGTGTAAGCGCTATTCACAAGTTGAAGGAATAGATTTTGAGGAGACATTTGCTCTACTGGAAAGAATGGAAGCTATCAGGATTTTTTTGGCTTTTGCAACACATAAGGATTTCAAATTTTATCAGATGGATGTGAAGTCTACTTTATTGAATGGAGAATTGGAAGAAGTATACATGGAACAACTGGAAGGATTTCAATTATCAGATAAACCTAATATGGTCTGCATATTGAAGAAGGAACTATATGGATTGAAGCAAAATCCTAGAGCTTGGTATGCAAGGTTGGATAAGTATTTGATACAACATAGATTCAACAAAGGTATCACAGATAGTAATCTTTACTTTAAAGTTGAAAAGGATCAAACCTTGATTGTTGTTGTGTATGTTGATGACATAAATTTTGGAGGCAATGAAGCTATGTGCAAGAATTTTGTAGAAGAGATGCAGAAAGAGTTTGAGATGTCTATGTTTGGGGAGATGAATTTCTTCCTTGGGCTACAAATCAATCAAACAAATAAATACATATTCATTTCACAATCAAAGTATGTCAAAGATATATTGAATAAGTTTGGAATGGAAGACTCCAAACTAGTATGTACTCCTATGGTTACTAGTTGCAAGTTGAGCAAGAATGATGAATCCCTTAAGACTGATCAGAGCAAGTATAGATCAATGATTGGTGGACTATTATATCTAACTGCTACTAGACCAAATATCATGCATGTAGTTTGTCTTGTGGCTAGATTTCAAGAAGATCCTAGAGAGTCACATGTTGTAGCAGTAAAGAGGATATTCACATACTTGAAGGGCACTTCAGAACATGGTTTATGGTATCCAAAGGATACTAATTTCACCTTGAGTGCTTATACATTTGCAGATTGGTCTGGTTGTGTTGATGACAAAAAAATTACAAGTAGTGGTGCATTCTTTAGACTTGGATGTAGATTGGTATCATAGTTAATCAACAAAACAATATTTAGTATCTTTATCTACTACAGAGGCTAAGTACATTGCAACCCCATCATGTTGCACACAAGTGTTGTGGATGAGGAAAATATTGAAGGATATAAAAGTAGTGTATGATGAGCATATTTCTATATTTTGTGACAATACAAGTATAATAAATATTTCAAAGAATCTAGTGATGCATTCAAAGACAAAACACATTTCAATCATATATCACTTTTTGAGAGATAAGGTTGTGGAGAATGAAGTGAAGATCAAGAATATGTGCCTACAAAGGATCAAATTGTTGATATATTTACTAAGGCTCTTCCTAAGGATAATTTTGAGTATCTTTGAGAGAAGTTGGGGGTTATTTCCCCACCTTCTTTGAACTAGATGCATAAGGAGATGCATCAGTCTAGTGGATCTCAAAATTCATTCTTTTTTTGGACTGATGTTTAGTGGCTACCTCTCAAGGGGAGTAGGTCCTAACATTGCTAATTGTTGCAAATAAAAGAGTGTGTGTTGTCATTGTGTAGTGGTTTCGTATTTGGTGTAGGTTGGTGTGTGCTCCTAAGGAGGAGTATTTAGAGAAGTAAAAGAAAGAAGTTGTAGTAGTGATCAGGTTGTTTGATGCAAAAGGAAGAGAATAAATTGTACAAACATTATGTCCTTTACCATTGATGTCAAAGGGGGAGAGAGAAACATGTGAAAAAGAACAAGTTATCAAGGAGAGAGAAGCATGTGAAAAATAATAAGTAATAAGGGAGAGAAAGAGTCATGAGAAGTGATGTCAAAGGGGGAGAGAACAATGCATAAATGATAAGTTATTCAGGGGGAGAAAAGAGAAAAGGAAATTGGTATTCAGAGTTGTGTCTTTGATGATTTTTCACATCATGTGCTACCATCAATGAAAAAGGGGAGGATTGTTGCAAGTATGAGCAGTTGGTGTTTACATTGATGTCAAGAAGTCTATGTTGTCATTGATGTCTATAGTTGAAATTCCTGCAAGAGTGTGAATAGTTGATGCTTTGATTAGTTGCATTATGTTTTCATTAAAATAAAGTATTGGTGTCAACCTATAGTGTTTCTTTGATAAGATTCTATCTATGGATGTAGAAAATTTTCAAGATGATGAGGATGTCTCTCTGGTGCTTGGTTTCCATGTGCTTTTGAGAAAATTTGATCAAAAGAAGAAACGATGTGTTGCAGTGATATTCTGGGTAACAAAGTTGTGTTCTGATTTTTCTCCGCATTTCTTCTTGGTTGAAGATCTACCTATGAGATTTGGATATGTTGGTGATAAGTGTTCAAAGGTATTATATTCAATATTTGGTGTGTTGGATTGTTGTACAAAATAAGTTATGTTCACCAGTGTGTGACTGTGTATTGCAGAGGTGTCTGGGAGAAATGTTCTTGCTCCACATTTCTTTGCAGTTATGTTCCAAGTCTTGTGATTCTAAAGGTGTGTTGATGGTGTTGGTAGTTTATCTCATTTAAAACAGTTTGAGGTTTGGTGCTTTGGAAGATGGTTTTTCAAGTAACATTGTGTGGCAAATTTGTTTGATTGTACACACCTGTACATTCTTCAGGTGAAATTTTTTGTGCAAGAGTTTGGATTTCAAGGTGTTTGAGGAATATTATAGATCATGTTTGAGTGTGGTGTGTAGTTTGCAAGTAATCCTTGGGTTTGAGGAAGCACGTACTTAAAATTTTAATGGTGTTTGCATCGGTAACGACCGACCTGGTGTTTACACTACATGTGAAGGATAAATATTATTTAAGGAAATGTGTGGTTGAGTGATGTTGATTTGGGTCCCAATTAAGTTCTTATGTGGTCCACATTAAATTCTATCCACCATGGAAGTGTTTTGGCGATCTAACCTAATTTAAATTTGCATGTTTGAGATGCATAGCCGATCTTGGAGAAGGTTTCAAGGTTGAGGATAGTATAAGTATGAGTTGATTTTTTGAGACATGTTAAGATAGATGAGTGAAATGTGAAATGATGTGACGTATAGTGTGTTAGAGTGTGAAATTGAGTAATGCAATGTGAGATTTCAAGTGTTAGTTTACTAGATGCAATGATCATAGGGTGGCTACAATTCTTCAATCAAACTTCAAAGGAGTTGATGTCATTGTGGTGGACTCTTTGTTGTATTGAGATGCTTTTCTCTATGTAACATTCCTCCTCTATCTCTTTTTCTATTCTGGTTGTGAGCCTTTCTTCTTTGGGTAGTGAGCCCTATTATATTCAGTATTGATAATACTTATATTGTGAGCTAATCCTGACCGTGGTTTTTCCCTTCTTGGGTTTTCCATATAAATCTGGTGTTCTCTTGTGTATGGTGTTAAGTTGTTTCAGTTTTTGTTATTTGTTTTTCATGTTAATTCATCATAGCAGACTTAAGGGTTTAATGAATGAATGTGGAACTGAATGTTAATGAGGGTTTTGAATCTTTAAGGTACAACTGATTCACCCCCCCTCTTAGTTTTTTTATGTATTTCAACATTTGGGTCAAAAAGGGTTTTCTAGATTATACTTTCATTTGAGGGTTTTGTAGAGGAAATTTTATAGATGGCCTCGTGAGAAAAAAAAACCTCACCATTGGATTAGGATGGCCAAGAAATGAAAATTGATATAAAATTTTCCCTATTTTGGCCACATGAAAAAATGTAAAAAATAATGGTGCCCATGCATTCTCATACAACCATACAATTTCTATAAAGGGTTGAAATAAAAAAAAACTGACCCTTTTAATTTAAATCTTGTAAAAATGTTTTTAATTTAAATATATATATATACATATAATTTTGGGGGTCTTCAAATCCCCACCTCATACCCACCTACTTGCCAATGTTGACAGTCTAACAAGCCAAAAAATGCTAGCAATGCCACCAGAAGCAGTTAGGATAGCAAGGCACTAAGCCCTCAATCCCAACCACTAGGCGGTGGGGGCCAGTCAAAGCCCCATAAGAGCTAAACAAAAAAAATTAATTCCACAAAATTTAAATGAAAATTAATTCAATTTTCATTCCACCACTCCTCCTAGTAGCGCACTTCTCAGGCACCATCACCATTGGTGGGGTTGTTGACCCACCACCTAGGGGCCACCCACTAGCTACTTATAAGCCAAAATTGATATTTTTTTTCAAACAAGCATAACTTTCACCCAAGATGTTAGATTTTTGACTTGTTATACTCGTTGTAAATGTAGTTCTTAGCACTACATAGTGTTACAATTTTGGTTCCTCGATGTTTCTATTTTCATCAATTTTGGGGACCCAAAAGTCAAATGTTCTAAGTTTCATGGTTTTGAGCATAAATTTTACATCTAGAATCAAATTTTTTATTTTGAATAAGTGTTGGAGAGCATGTACGATATAATACACATTAGATGATCAAGTAGATTTTCAATTTGTGGTGTAGAGAGATTATTGTACTTGGTTTATCACTTGTAGGTGTGACTGTGTGAGCATCCAAACGAGTCAAGAGGTGAAACCTTGAGGGAGTACATGTTTTTATATGATATTATGATGTTATAACTAATTATTAGTTTGTTTCTTCTTGGTACAAGTTTATAGATGTTTTTTTGTAGTTGGAATTTGATGGTGATATGTACATAGGTTGTATTCAATTTTGAGGATATGCATTGACACATGTGGATACTTGGAGACTCATGTGGGTGATGATTAAGTGCAAGTACAACATTGGTGATGATTATGGTATCATGGATGTGCAGGTACATTTGAGCATTGGCATGACATATTCATGTATGTAGTTTCTTTATGGTGATATGGTTTGGTGTTAGGAGGTTTTTCTTATCTCCTAAATGCTTGATTGATTCCTTGGCTATGGTTACTTTTTTGTGGACATGTTTGGTGAATCATATATTTAGTTGATTTAGTGTTTTAGTCTTGTTGTCTACAAGATTATCTTATTTGATATCTTAGTTTTCAGGCTACTAATGTGATGATGAGTTCACAAGATTTGGTGTTTGGCATCTTTGAGTTATGTAGGTTGTGGATTAGCTAACCATTTTCTTGTAGTGGGATGACTCAAATGTGGAATGTCTATCTATGATATTGGTTCAGTGTTGATACAAAATTTGTTAATTAGCCTTTTCTATGGTCATTTTTGCATTGGTATGTTGCTTTGAGATGAGAGTATGGATGATTAGACTACCTAATTACTCAGTTGTTGGGACTTGTAGCATGGTTTTTATCACAATTTCATAATAGCTTAGTTACATTTCTTGGTTACATATTTTAGTGGGAGATTTTGACAGTGATGATTTGGCAATGTAGGATTGATTCTTGATGTTTTGATGGAAGTTGTATCTTCTTATCTTGGAGATCTTGGTTCTACTTGGTATTAATGAGATTTTAGTTGCATGTGTGGAAATGGATGATATTCATTTAGGAGATGGTTTTCATGATGCCATGTGTAGCTCAGTATCACAATTCAGTGGGATTTGTTGGTAGTGATGTGGATTCATTGTTGGTGATGGATGATATTATTAGTGTTTTTGGATATCTTGGAGGAGCTCTTAGATCATGTTGTTGTAGAAGAGTTATTTTACATTTGCAGGTTCACTGTTAGGAGATGGTTTTCTTTATGTGATTGAAGATGTTTATTCTTGGTTTAGAGAGTGGTTCATATTATTTCAAGATGTACTCTTGATTTTATAGTATATTTTCAGCATGGTACATGTTCTCTTGAGTTCAAAATTTATACATTGGTACATTTTATCTCCTAAGATGAGATGGTTAGATTGTGATGTAATTATGGGTTCCTAATTCTCTGGTTGGAACTTTGGCATTGATCTTGTTGGTTCTCTTGGTATTGAGTACATTGTTCATTTTCCTTAGAGCTTCATGAGGGTGTGGTGTTACATTTGCACCTTAGCATGGATTGATTAGTTTTTAGCTACTCACGGATACTTGGAGACATAGGTGAGGTTGGAGTTCTCTTGTGATTAGAGATATTTTCTTGAGATAGTTACTCTTGATGAGTTTTCAACAGGAAGACCCAAGAGCCTTACACTTGAATATGGACATGAGTTCATGATGGACCTATAGAGGAGATTTTATTGGAGTGAGACATGATGAAAATTATCTTGGAGGAGAATTCTCATTCCCTACTCTTGGTCTACTCAATGGTTTATCTTCTTATAGGTATTTCCCATCTTATTTTTAGATGTGTTATATTTTATGCTTTGTTTTTTCATAAGAATGAATCTTGAGGAATGGTGATTGATTTTGGGAGAATCATTTGAGGATTTTTTAGCATGGTTTTAATTGCTTTAGCTTCACATATAGGGATATTGAGCTATGGATAGTTGATTTTGAAGGATTCATTTTGAGGGATTTTTGACATAGCTATCTCCTTGTACATTTGATTATATGTTATCATCCATTGATGAGGAGTTTTAAGAGATTTTAATTGGGTTGATTTCCTAATTTATGAATGGATACATTAAATTTTATTTCCTTGGTTAGAGAAGCTTGCATCCATATTAGAATTATACATATTTCATATGTTTTATTTTATCTTTGAGCTTTAAGTCGATGGTTGTTGTTGAGGATTTTTATTTGGGTTTGTAAGGAGATCATGCTTGACACAATGTTGCACTTTGAAGTGTTGGTAGAAGGACATGTTACAGTTTACAAGCTTTATCTCTTCATTTTATGGTTCCTTCCTAGATGTTCACATGTTTTTATATTTTGGGAGGATTGTGGTGACATGTTGTGATAGATTATGCAGCTACTTGGTGTTACATGTGTGGATCATTTTGATTGTCCTTGGTGCTTAATGTTTTGATAATTTATCACACCTTGGTATATTGTTGATTGGTAGGTCCTTGATATGCTTTGATCATTTTTATAGTGGAAATTACCCAAGAAATGGGAGTTCCTCGATATGTATGTTCTTCATTGACAAGTTTGATAGAGGGAGCTTGTGATTGTGGTTTATGGGTGACATATTTTGGAATGAGTTTACTAATGTTATTGATACCTAAGAAGTACATGGATGGTTGCATGTATTAGAATGTGTTTTGGATGATATTCCTAATCATTTGGGATTTTACCTTTGACAATAGCTTGGTTAGAGCCTTTGTTATCACTTGGATTAGATTCTTTTGTTCTTAGATTGAAATATCTTCACCTTGGCATCTTCCTTGTCTTTCATAGGTGGCACATTGGAGTATTAGAGGAGATCTTACTTGAGATGGTGGTTACTTTAGTTTTATTGCAGGTATCTTGATGTAGCATGATAGCATGCTATAAATTCATGTGATTTCATGTGTGGCTATGATGGTGTATTTCATTGATTGAACCTATGCAATGTATACAACAAGTGGGAGAATTTTAGGATTTGGTGTTGTACACCATTGCATAAATTATTATATTATAGTGTTGTAATTAAAAAATTATTTAATTGTGGCTCACCTAGGAGGTGTGTTAGCCACATTAGATAATTATTTGGGGCCACTTGTAAAGTTGTATTGTAACATTGGGTTATTATTCTACGTATGGAAGACACAAGATAATAATTTAATATTTAGGGAAAGAATTTAATAAAATGAAAACTTAGTGCCCAATATTAGATGATGAGTCAATGGTTTTGTGATCACATGGTTTGGTGGCACATGGTTTTATCTTACCAATTAGTTGTATTTGAGTGATCTTGTATTTATAAAAGAAAACACATGTTTAGTGATTAAGGTTGGTTGGATGAGTGGAATTTCATTATTGAGTATTTCTAAGGAGTGCATATGTGAAGAATGGCATGGAATGTGTGGATTCATGCTTGGACACATGGAGGATGCATTAGAGAGGATTGGTGCTTTATAAGTATTCATGGTACCTTTATAAGTGCATGTATTATTTTATTATTGAATAATAGATGGATTGTGGATACTTTTGGAGGCTAGGATTTTTCCTTTTGAGGGTTTTCCCAGGGTATATCGTGCGTTATCTTGTGGATTTTCTATTTGTATCTATACATTATGGTTATTATGTAAGCTTGTATGCATGATTTTATCTCATGGGGCTATGTAGGAAACATATTAAATGAATTGGGAATTGATGCATTATTTCCTAACACCTTCCTACATACCACAAATTAGGGTCTAGTAATGGAACCAAATTTTGATGATAAAATATAAACTTGAGGTTTGGATTGTTTATGTTAGAAAATTAACCCCATAGTAGTGCAATAGGAAGTAAATAAAAAAATGTGTAATGGATAATATACGCATAACATAAGGATTCAAGTCATTTTACTCACTTTTAGACTTCATATGATAGGTCTTCTCATATATTCATATCATAGTCTTTTTCATATTATACAATCTTTACTATATATATATATATATACATATACAAACTTCTCTTTCTCTTTCCTACCATATTTCCTCTCTTATCTTTGTATTATCATTGCACAATACATGTGTACATGAATACATAAAGAGACATGTCCTCCACCCTTGAGATATCTCTTAAAGATATGTTGTAGAAGGTATCACATAATGTTATTTGCTACTACACTAATATTTCAATGACTATTGGTTCATCCTCATTTAGAATCCTAACCTTACAACAATCACTATCACCCTAAGAAGAATTTTTTAATTCATCATTAGAATCATGTTTCTTTTTCTCTTCCTTGAAATATCTTTTAGAATTTTTTATTTTGACACAATTCTAAATTTCAAAATTTCCTTTTGTCTTGTCTTTCTTCTTTCCTTTCTATTTTAACCTTCCATGAATAGCCAAGGCCTCCTAACCTAATTTAAAAAAAAAAAAATCATCTCCTATAAAATTAAATGTGTAACTACCTCATCTATTTTGAGTTTATAGGTAATACTCCTATTTACCATCACAAAGCAATCCCAAAAGTCTAGAAAAGAACATAAAAAATTCATGCAATCATCCTCCTTGTTGGGAATTGCATGCAGAAGATATCAATTAAATGCAAATAAAGATTAAACAGAGGAATGAAAAACACATAAATAATAACCATGAGAGACAATATTTAATGTGGTTCACCCAAACTCGAGCTACATTCATCATCAAAGAATCCAATATTATTATCTAGTAAATAGAACTGATCACAACCAATAATCCTTGCAACTCAATACCACTACAAATGTTACAAATACAATATCAATGGAAACCCTAACCCTTAGCCTTTTATCAAGACTTATGTCAGTTACAAAATATGTTTTTTTATGTCATCCAATAGAAAAAATTAACTCCCGACCCCATCTTGGGGGCGCTGCCCCCAAACCCCCATTAAATAATTTAGGGGAAAACCGCGCCGATAATTTGGGGGGAAACTGCACCAATAAAAGTGGAGAAAATTTAACCTCTAAGTTTGATTAGGCTCCATATACCAACACTCCTCATCCATCTTCACTCCAAGAAATTACAACTAGTAATAATAATATTGAAAGCATTCAAGTTCTTGGTCATAGAACCAATATCCTCCATCATGAGGGTACACGATTTTTTTCTTAGGAGAATTTAATTTACCATAGATTATTTCTAATAACTAATACCCAACATTTTCCAAAGAGGTATAATTGCGACTTCTTCATGTAAACTCAACAATGTAGTCTACCAAATAGATCTTAATGAATCCCTTTGATTTTTTATTTATTTTATCCTAGTCTTCTTGTGATATAGTAGTAAGTTTGGATAAGGATATTGTATCCCATAAATATCTATGCATGAGAATATCCTCCATCTTGAGTTTCTAGGTCTAAAATTATGTTACTAAGGATTTATCCATTTCTATCCTTAGCATGTGCTTGCAATTTTTCCTACAACAAGATTTTTTTTTGAGTTCCAACTTAATCCAAAATTAGTACAAAAAACCCTAAGACCTATAATTTGAGGTGATCAAATTCTAATACCAAATTAAGTAAGTAGAAGTCTGGAATGCAGCTCCTACACTAATCTATGAGACAAGGATTGTGAAAAATTAAAGTAATCATATAATTACAAGGAAATAAATACCATAACAAAGTGAGTTATCTAGGTAAAACCCTTTCAAGAGTAAAAGCCAAAACTCTTAAAAAAACAATGTATTATTCAATAATCAATTGTTATAATACACTTACAAATTATTCAAAATGTTTACAAGAGTATCACTAACAAGAGATTTGGAGTAACTCTAGTAGCATAACACTACCTACAAAACCTAGTATGATAATTCTAAAATGTGAAATCATTCATATTAAGCACCCAATAAACAAGAGAAATAGTATATGAAGCCATAATATGGTAATTGTAGACACTCAAAATTTGTCCTCACAATTGTCCTATTTTTCTTCTATTAATTAAATAGATACTATTATCAGTTTAATTTATTTATTTAATACTTTCTTCTATTCATTCATTCTTCCATTCAAATCATTAACATATTATAAGCATTATCCGTTTGCATAATCATTTATTAACCATTTATCCATTTTATATTACTCTATTCACATTATTATTAAATTATCCATACATTCAACTCAGATTAATCTTTATCCATTTACATATTTCACTAAACCATTTAAATACATAAAACCATTTAATCATTCATCTAAATTCACAAATTCACTTTTAATCCAAATTCTTAAACCTCCACCCTATCATAAATCCTCTTATTTATTTCTTTCATTTCTATCAATTGCACTTGATTAAGCAATATGGGATAATTATTAATTTCTCTTTTTTACTCTTTTAATCCCACATCTCTCCCACAACATGAATCCATTGTGTGAGGAAATCAATATAAACCATCTATTCTCACCATTGAGCATACATACACACACATATTCAAGATTCAATAAACACATATTCAATTTCAATCACACATCTTTATTCGTTCATCATAGCTTCTTGCTGCATTTGTGCTTGTGAAAATTTGAGAGCACTAAATGTATAAATTAAAATAATTTGAGAGCACTAAATGTATAAATTAAAATCTTGTTGACAGGAGAACAATGGAGTTAGTTTTCTTTTGACTGCATGTGTTTGGTTTTGCATAGTTTAGTTTTACATTTTTTACATTTGTATTCATTTTAGAAAAGCTTCATTGACGTTATGCTCAGATTTTGATTTAGGTCCAACATGATCTAATGAATACCCTCCTTATGCCAGTAACGTTTATTTCAGCTAATAGCTTATGTTTCTTTTATCATCCATATTATGAAAGATGCTTATTTTCTCATGGTCATGTAATATGACACTGATTAATCGATGGATGCTTTGATATGCGTCTCTTGCAATGGGTATTTTGGAATTGCATAATTGGGTAGTTTAAAATTTTGCTTATAACTAAGGGGGCCTTTCTGCGCCTTTCTCAAAAGTAAATTCATGATGATTTTTTTTTATTCACTTGATTGAATTCCAACCAAAATAAAGACGCTTCCCTTGAGTTTCATTGTTTCCATATCTACGTAATTGACAGTGTAGTTAATCATATAGCTAATTTGTTTATCGTCATGCATTAAATATGAGTCGTTAATTATCTTTTTCTATTTGATACAATATCTACATCTAGCAAAGATCAGATTATTGCGTCAAATATGATTGTGTGGGTGCAAATAAATATCAATCAACCAAGACCCATAAACTACCACAAAGAAATGTCATCTTAAGAATGTAATGATCGCAAGTTATACACATAATAGATTTGTGGAAAAAGATTTAGAAGTTCTCAAGCAAATTGCAAGATTCGACCAACATCTATTTTCTACATAGCAACGATTATCAGCCATCACAAAATTGTTATAATCTCCTGCCCTATAAGTTTTCTTCATCTATTATCCAATTTGCATCACAACTCTCAAACCCTAGCCAACAATAAAAGCACAAAATCTCCTTGTACGATGACTCGCGACCTCTATGTGCATTCCAAACCCTTGTTGGTATCCTTTGCAAATTGAGCTGGTTGGTGAAAGACCTGTGACTCAAACTAGCAACACATTTTGAGCTTTGATCTTTGATTTGAGTCTTAGGTAACGTTCATATTCAAATTTTTATCAAATTTTCCTACATTTTCAGAGCAACATTCTATTTTGAACGTATCCTACAATCACGACATTTCATTCTGAAAGTATCTTGCAATCATGCCACCCATTATAACGCCCATTAATTTGGCCTACGTCAAATCTTCTTCACAGCTTATATTATTTTATGATTTCTAGTGCCCATGGATTTGACACATTTCAAACATAGATGATATGACTAATGTTGGTTGGGAATTTCAATAATTGATCACATAATAGTCACCATAGAAGGAGATTTCAGTGCAGCAAAAATCATTACTAGAGTTTTTAGAATAGTCTTTGGTTTTAATTTTAGTTAGATTTCATTTTAATTTAGATTGAATTTTAATTTAGAATTAATTTAGCTTAGATTTTTAAAATTAATTTAGTTTAAGTTTAGATTAATTTAGATTAATTAATATTTCTAAATTAGATTAATTTTAGTCTTGATCATTTTAGGTTAATTTTTGGTTAGTTAGACTAATTTAGTTAAGTTTAGATTTTATTTTATTTTTGTTAAGTAGATTAATGTCATTTTTCTTTCTAGTTTAATTTTTTATTTTGTAGCTAATCTTTTGTCTTTTTGCAGGTTCATTTGTTCAAGACTTGAAAAATCAAAAAAACATAAACTCTCATTTTTTGAAGACCAGTGACTCAAACTACTAATCAGTGTGTTGCAGGTTCGATTGTCAAAGAATTTATCTTGAAACATTGTGTCTTATTTTTTAGATTAGATCACATTTGGATTCGTTGGTCTAAAAAGAGCTCGAGGGTTTGTTTTGACATCATAAGCAAGATTAAAATTAACAAGTGTTTTCTATGTCTTGTGGTTTGTATTTTTTTCATTAAATGCGTATACTCTTCTCTCGCGCCACTCAGAGATATTGGGAATCAAAAGAATTCCTTTGAAATTTTGTATAACCACCCACACATTTCAATTTGGATTTAAAATGAACCCCTTGTGAGTGTGATGAAAAGGTGTTGTGTATGCTCTCCTTGCGCTTCATGCGATCTAGGAGATCAAAAACAACGTACTTCCTTGCTTTTGTTTACCCTTTAGAGGGAATACCTCAAAAGAGGGAACAACCCAAGTGGTAACAAGGCTAAGGCCAAGCTTCTTTCGAACTATTATATAAAAAATGTGTTTGTGATGAAAGTCATGAGCAATAGGTGTGGATGTGTCATACCAATGAATTTCTCCCTCAGTACCCTTGTGGTGTGTAAAAACCTGTAGAGTGTAACCTTTGCAGTTTGGGAGGCCTCCTAACTAGAGTAAATCATCGTGTGTATGGACACTTGAATGAAATCCCTTACTAAGAACCAACTGTTGTAGTAGCCAAAATCCTTCTATTTGCTGGCGCAGGAGGTCAGACCTCTGAAGCCATCCCACATTCTTGCAGTTCAAAGTTGAGATAGCAAGTTCCTTGAGATCTTCAGGTCTTTAGGAATTCAAAGTTCGGTGTGCCTGAGAAGTGTTTTCTATGTAAGGGGGAGCCAATGCCACCAAAATTCTAAGCTATCCACTCTAAATAAGTGTGGTTTGTATTTATCCACAATAGGAATCCAACAAATATTGTCTCTACCAGCCTAGGATTTTTACTTGAATGAACTTTTATCTCAATTGCAATTGTCAAACAACATTCACAATAAAAAAAAAACAAACAAATATTTTTAGTCACAATCAAACACCACACTTATCTTGTGAATCTCAAAACTTTTCCATCAAGATCAAACTCAAAAAAATTATGTCTACTGTGTCTTGCATGTGTGTTCAAAAAAAATCTTAACCAAACATCACACCTAGGAATCTACAACATCTCAACCTTGCAAACCCCAAAAATGTCAAATAGCAAAAAACATCCAAAATGAACCTATCATTTAAATATCTTAGGGCATCATCCTTCAATTCTGATATTTCAATCCTTACATTTCGCCTAGTCTTTGTTCCTTGCATTCCACCTAGTCCTTGCATATGCTTTGCTCTTGTATATCCATCATTGGTCTAATAAACCTTTAGATTGCACTTATGTTACTCTTCCTAGGTCTTGAAATCAAACCTTTGGTTATTAATCACCCGTATCACTTGAGGTTCATCATCCTTGAGTTGGGGAACATGTCATCATCTTTGATTAGGGAAATCTTTTTGGAGTTCATCGTCTCCTACTTACCCTCTCTTGATCATTTATCCTTGTGTTTATCCATCATAGCACAAGTAAAGCCCTATATCATAATTAGCTTCAGACCTAGAGTTTCCTTGAGCCCTTGCATTCTTATCATATCAATCTTATCATACCATAACATTTTCATATCTCATCTTAGAGTCTTAGGTCTCATACATTATCTTGTCTTGGGTTGAAGATCAAAACAATCACCAATGACACCTAAAACAAGAATAAAAATGTTTCAAGAAGGGAACCCTTGGGGAAAATACTTTGATGGGGAAGATAACATTAGTGTTGCAACTAGTGAAACAAATGAAACTGATAATTAATAAATAACCCAATCCAATATAGATGAAGCACTTAATGATCATAGAATCACTAATTTGCTTACAAAGGTAGTCAAACATAATCTGCAACAATACTTCAAGGCCCTTGTTGATGATGGAATCAAAATACCCCCTGATTTTGACATATCCTTACTCATGATGAAGGAAAACATGAACCTAGTGAACCTAACCATACAAAAAAAGAAAAATGAGGATAGAATCAAAGACCACATACCCTTTTATTTACAACCCGGTTACAAGAGATCTTCAAAGACGTCAAAACCTGCACCTACAAACAATCCTATTTTGGATGAGCTTAGAGCACTAAGACAAGAATTGGATACTCTCAAGAATAGTAAAAAATCATCTCACAAGTTCTCCATTGAAGATATATGTCCTTATCCTTTCAGTCTGAGCATACCAATTCCACTTTTTCCTAGTCACATGGACATACCAAAACTTGATAAATATAAGGGAAAAGGAGATACTAAAGACCACTAAAGAGAATTTTGTGCTACTACCTTGGAATTAGCAGTTGAGGAGACATACCTCATGAGAATATTCCCTCGTAGTCTAGGAGGAGAATCTATGGAATGGTTTTCACAATTACCCCCGACCATCAAATATTTTCAAGAACTGGATAATAAATTTGTCTCCAATTATAGTTTCAACTATGAACTTAAAGTGACCATGACAAACCTTTTTCACACCAAACAAAAACAAGGAGAATATTTTGTGTCATTTTTACAAAGATGGAGACATTTAACAAAACGATTACCTTATGCCATTCCGGATAAAGAATTGGTTGATCTCTTTTGTCAAAATTTGAACAAGAAAGTTGGAAGGGAACTTCACTTCAAATGCTTCGATTCCTTTGATGAATCCATAGAAATGGGATTTTGGATCGAAAAAACTCTCAATGATGATGGAACTATTAAACTTAATAATGATAAAGATCAAAAATCAAGTTCGAGAAACAAGACACCTCTTTGGGTAAAGAACAAGAATTTAGTCAATGATAGATTTGTTGATGAAAAATCAACTAAAACATAATCACCTATCTACAACATTAAAGGTTCAACTTTAGATAAAGGAAAAGAAAAACAAAGAAGCTTCTCTAAACAAAATTTTACACCTGTTACCTATTTTTGCTACTTTCCCAAACAAGTATTGTTGTTTTTTTTTTACCAGTGAAAAGAAGGTACATTTTAACTCTGCTATGTCACATTCATGTACATCAATAAATATCATAAGACTACAATACTACATTGCATTATGAAAATGCGCATAACATAACATAGGAGAAAGTGCACAATCTTTTCAAAAATGTAGTCTTTATTGATAATTAAAATGAATGTTGTCTCACACAAGCCATGGGACTGACTATTAGAATGCATATAATGGAAAAAATTATACATGTATAGATACAAAAGAACAAGAATCCACATAAAGAGAGAGGAGACCCATCATTGCTTGAATGACAAATCCTGATTGCTTTGTTATGCACCATCTTCTATCCCTCTCACTTGTTCTGATTCTAGTTGATGCTCTCATTGCTGCTCCTAGGTTCCCTGAATTTGTGAGAAAAGTGTTGTTAGAGCCATGAAGGATCACCAGTCAAAATATGGGCATACATCTATAAACATATAGTTTCATCCTCATGTGCATTCAAATAGCCAAACATACCATAGATGTCCAGGAAAACAAAAGAGTTATCAAATACACCTATCATATGCTTGGTTTTATCTAACATGTTTACTTCTTGTGCAGGTAAAAGTGAAATCATGTTGTTGTTTTATTTCATTTGATTATAGCACATGGGGTAAATGTGGCTCCCACAAGGGTTGATCCCAGTGTGATATCATTTTGTGTTTTGATAGAGTAAAGGTTGTTAAGTTTTCCATGACATTGTGATGCAATCAAGGATGAATTCATCATTCATAAGTAGTAAGGTTAGTGAATTCACTTATATAAATATTAAATTGGTTCTTAATGGATCCATAGTGTCATGAAAGACAAAACAATGGTACTCATCAAGTATAGTGGCATAAAAAATGTACAAGTAAACAGTGTGCATCATGATTATCTTAGAAAATAAGGATAATGACCTTTAAAAACAATGGACAATCATGTATGCCAGTGAATTGGACACAAGAATACTGAGCATGGTTGTTAGAAGTGAGAAGGATTTGAAGGAGATTGTTGTAATCTCTAAAAGTTGATGAAATTTTGTTGAACATAGAGGACGTAGTCATATATCAACAAGAAGGCAGAATTGCAAATGAAAACTCTATATATTTGAATCTCATGTATGAAATAGTACAGTCAATGGGAGATTGGTAGAAAATCATGATAAATATAGGTAAGAGCTATGGGTTTGGGATATTGAAATAGTGCATGCCCAGGTAGCAGTGATTTCATATCCAAAGGCAAGGATAATTGTCAAATTCTTGAGTTATGAATCTTCATCTCAGTCAGAAAAATCACAATTAATGAAGTAGTATACAAGTGCAACCATTATCATGATTATGCTACAGTAAATGTGACAGTATAATGAGTACATTACAATGGATTACAAAGTGAATGGAAAATTTAAAGGAGACAACTATTTTGAATAAGGCAGTATAGTTTGACAGGGAGAAAGGCACAAAGGTCCTCATCGAAGGCACAGTGAGTGTGAAAAACAACAAGCCTAAATGATGAAGTGAAAATCTTTTTATAATATCACTGCCAAGTAAAGGTTTATCACAATTAGAGGAGGTAAATGAAATTTGCGTATTAAAGGAATCTGTGATATTTTATTGTCTTGCATAAACCCAAAACGGGTTTTAAAATTCCTGATATATGAAATGTAAAAGACTCTCAATCACTAGTAGGGTTTGTGCCAAAAATACAAGAGATGGGGAAAAAAAGTGAACATCTATGCATTCATTATTTTTAGAAAAGTAAGATATTGAGCCTCGGCCCGTTTGGAGCAAGCCCTTGAGCACCTACAATGGAGAAACTTCAAAGCCAGGACAGAAGAAAGAAATGCAGAGATTTTCAAAACGCTTAGCAATAGTAAGAATATCCCTCAAAAAATATTGTAAGTATGGGAGCAACTAAAGATGGCATGGTAGAGGACAAAAATTTTTGGGTATCAGCAGAATATTTGGCTGCGGCCATGGAATTCAAGAATGTCCCTATATTTTTTTGCAAAGGAACCCAAAATGTTTACTTAAATGCAAGATTTTTATTTAGGAGGTTTTGCATGCAATGCTATAGAATCTATTGAAAATGCATGACCCAGATTGCAAAAAATGGAACCCTCAACATCAAAATTTGCAAAATCCATGTTTCAAAAAATGAGACCCAAAAAATGCAAAGTTGCCCAGTTTTTCAAAAAGCAAAAGCAAATGGTGTTGGGGCTTCAGGACAACCCATGACGTCTTATTGTTTTGTGAATGCTTAGAACAATAAATGAAAGCATTTACGATTTTGAAGAGGATCCATCATAAAGAGGAATAAAGCCCTCAAATCCTACAAGAAAGTGTAAATCATGGCCATGCAATACAGGAAAATTTTATGTGTCTGCAAATAATATAATCCAGAGAAGGTATTGAAACCCTTGATATTAAGATTTGTAAAGTCTCATTTTCAGAATTGTAGACTCGGAATGAATGCAAGGGTTGGGCCAGAAAATGCATGGAAATACACAAAAATGCGAAAAAAAAATCAAGGGCTTGAATATGGTGAGGCTGCGGCATGGGTGTGAGCAAACTGAAGATGCACAAAATACAAGTTACATTCATCATTCTTGAACTTATAGAGCTCGAGATGAGTTTTCATTCACAGAGATCAAGGAAATGCACAGGGAAATAAACATGTCATTATTTTCTTCCATGATTGAACTCAAATGAGAAAATTTTACACAGAAAGTAAAAGAAAATATAAAAATTGTGCTTGCAATAAGCTCACTGAGTTTTATGTTGCATAAAGTATGCTGAGGAAGCCTTTTTTGCTTCAAAATATACCATGGAATCATTCGCAGAGCTCCCTTGAAACCCCTATATCGGCGGCCAAGAGTTTTCTAGAAAACTCGATGATTAAAGTGAAATTCCTTCAAAACTTTTTGCATTGCTTGTGTTCTAGGGTTTTCAACCCTAAAGAATACTGACAAGTAAAAAGTTATTTTTACCTTTTATTTTATTTATGTATTGTGAACTAACACCTTGCTTCATGTATTCTCAAACCCCTTATATATGCTAAGTGTGAATTATTTTAACACTTATGGATTTTGCATTGAATACCAACAAGTAAAAGGTTATTTTTACCTTTTATTTTATTTTTTGTATTGTGAACTAATACCTTGCTTCATGTATTCTCAAACCTCTTATATATGCTAAGTGTGAAGTCTTTTAACACTTATGGATTTTGAATTGACTCATTTGGTTGAGTCATTGAATTATAATGTGAAATATAGTTAGAATGATGTTTTATAAATCATTTTAACTATGTTATTTATTTTGCAAAAGGTGGCATGTGTTCTTGAGAATGGGTCAAGGGGGGGAATAGTTGAGATTTTATGCCTTACAGGCATATAGGGGTGGTTGAATTAGTTGGTCAAACATGTGGAGAGCATATAGGAGCTTTTACTCATTTTGTTGGAGGTTATGAGAGCATCTAGGGTGGTTTTGCATGCTTGTTTTTTCCCACACATGGGAGCTCTTTTGTGGGAGATTTAGTTGTTAGATTCTTGGATTTTTGGGGGCATCCAACCCCATTCAATTTCTAGATCCTATTTTAGTGGATTTTTGGCAGGAGTTGGAGATGTAGTCACTTGGTTGACTCATTTGTAACCAGTTCTGATTATGCACTTTTATGGACTTAGTGACATTTCTGTCCTTAGACAGTTTTGGCATACTTTTGTAATTCATTTTTGGATATGAAATATAGTGAAGGCCTTGGATATCATTGATTTAAATTTTTTCCCACTTGTTCTTTGCATTATTGTGGTCATTCAAGTGATTGATCAAGTTATTTGTGAGGTATCGCTCATTTCCTTATAACTTTGTCTTACATTTAAGCACCTTTATGCAAAAGTATGTTAATCCAAGTTGCAAACTATGTCAAAAATGCAAATGAATTTTAGTTGTGGAGTTATCTTCCTCCTAGGAGTTTGAGCATTAGGACCTCTTTGTGAAACATTGATGCAAAGGCATGTAGTAATGGGTTGTGCAAGTTTAATTCCTGTCATTGTAGTCAAGTGTTTGTAGACTGATTTTTATGTCCTAGTTTAGTTTGGTGTATCACCTTCTTAGTTTCTTTTTTTTATCATTTTCAGTCTATGCATTTTTCTCTCTCCCTTTTCCTTGATAGAATAGTGGAATAGATTAGGTAGGTGATTACCATTTAGGAATCTAGCCTTCTTTGGAGGTTGATCTTTGTTTTCAAAGCCCGCACTTTGAGAGGTCTTCCAATGTTTCACTAAGTGGTTGAATAGGGTTCTAAAAAGGGTGCACATTCAAGTGATAACAATTTTGGCACGCCTAGTGGGACTCATGAATCAAGATAGTTTTGAAATTTCAATATTCTACTAGTTTTGATATGCAACTAGTAGATATCAAACCTTTTTAGAGGTTGGTGAAGCATATCTGGTGACTCTAAGTGGGTAGATTAGCATAAACCAGTGCAAAATATCATATGAAAAGGATACAAACTAGAAATGATATCCCTTTCAAATATTTACAGTTGTCCCCACCCAAAAAACAAGGCAGAACAACAAGATGAACTCTTGTTTCATCAAAAAGAGTTCAGTCTACACCTCCTAGTTTCAAACCAGTAGTTGCGGTAGTTTAGCAAGTTTCTCAATTCCTTTAGTTATTGTACCTTTTAAACTAGTTCAAGTTAATCTAATGGAAACACAAAGGAATCAACCTTTTGTTCCATTTAATGGAGGCAACCCACTAAACTTGCAGCAACACGGTGATATTCCTATAGCTGCATTAAAAATTCTACCTTTTTTTCACAAGAGAGGATCAAAGTACTCCCATTGAGCATATCAGGGGTGTAGCCTCACTATGTGGAGTCCATCACATCACTCAAGAAAATGTTGCAGTGAGATTGATGGTTTCTTCACTAAAAGGGAAGGCCCTTTAGTGGTTTATGGATTTAGCAATTGGTCCTATAGCAAACTGGGATGAGTTGGGAGCAGCTTTGAACAAGCAATTTGAAGACAAGTTTGATCACTTGTCACTAGTTGAGAAAATGACTACAATTAAGAGAGATCCTTAGGAGAAAATGATGGATTTCAACTTCCATTTTTAGAAGACAGGGGATAGGATTCTTGCTACAGTAAGACCTTCCCTATAATATGCATTTATTTATTACTTAAAGGCTCTTAATAGTGATATCTCAGTGATGATACAATCTATGGGAGGTACCACTTTACCAACTGAATTTAGCATTGCAATGAGGGCAGAAAATAGTCTTATCCAAGCTAGTAAGATTGATCTCTAATGCCTATTTTCCCAAAAATTTAGCCTTCTATGCCTTTGCAAATACTACCTTTTGCTCCTATACCTGTTGTTCCAATAGTACCAGCTGCTGCTAATCAAGATAAGGTTGTTCCAACCCCATCTCCTAAGCTACAGGAAATAAAGGGCTTACTTCAATCCTTTGGAAATGTGTTAGTGACCATGAAAAAGTAGCAGTTACAAATCTTAAGCCATATCAGCCTCATAGTCAAGGGAAAAATCAACCCTATCAAGCTAATAGACAACCATTTCAAGGAAACAATCAAGGTACAAGGTAGAATCTTAATCCAAGTCCGTTTCAAGCATAGAATCCAGCTCCAATCAATTCAGCCAGAGATCTTGTTCCAGTCGAGAATAACCCTGCAACTAACTATGACTAGTGTTTTCCTTGCAACCAACCCCAAAATCAAGCTACATTTTCAAATGGGGTTATCAATCTAGCATTGATGGTGCAAAATGCCTCAAATATGCAAAGTGTGCCTAATGAGCAGTCTCCACAATAGTAGAATCTCCCTCCAAGTGATACAACTCTCCTGAATTGGCAAGGGGAGGAATTTTGTGGAGTCCATAGGGATGATTCTCCAATTGCAGCTAATACAAGAGACAAGAAGAGGGATTTTGAAATTGAACAATTAGAAAACAAAGAAAAGGAAGTTATTGGACCATCCACATCTCAAGTGCCACACATACTACAAAGGAACACACAAGGTGCTACAAAGGAGAAGCATCACTTGCAAGAAGACCTTGTTGTTGCAAGGACTCATCAAAAGGTAATATTTGTTGTACCCTTTAACATTGTTGAACACATGAATAAAGTGAACGTGTCTATTTCAATGTGGAATTCTTTGTCTATCCCAGGTCAAAAAGACTTATTACAATCTGCTTTGACTAATTTAAATGTTTCAAGTGATGCACCAATAGGTCAGGTTAAGACTATTTTCACAAATGCACCTCAGGACAGCAATAAATAATTAGGTAAATATGTCAAACCCCCCTTTTTATGTGACTTTAATAATAGGGGATAAATTGGTCCATAACTGCATGATAGATAGTGGGGCAAGTAGTTTTGTCATGCCCAAACAGATTGTTGATAAGTTAGAACTGAAATATCAGCCTCTTGAAAAGGGTGTAGTCCAACTTGATGGGTCATCCATTAACATCATAGGTGTCACTAAGGATTTAAATCTTACACTTCATGCTTGCCCAAAAATTTTCATTCCCCAAGATATATTTATTATTGATTTGCCACCATATTTTTCCTTTTGTTTTTCAAGGGATTTCACTGCCAAGATAGGGGGCCATTTTTCTTCATATTGGTCTCACATGTTGTTTAGGACTAGGTATGGGACAAAAGTAACCATAAAATATAAGTTACTTGCCAAATAACACATCGAGCCTTATATACCAAGCACTATTAATGCCAACTATGTTGTTTTCGATGATAATGAGTTTGTTGTTGCTCAAGAATTGCAAGTTGAAAGTGTACCAGACATACCTTTAAATGAGTGGGCAACAAAAAATATTGTGGATAATCCAAATGAAAACATTGAAGAAACTAGTTTGAGGGTATATATGTTGCATGAACCTGATGCAGTCATTCCTAACCTTGAAAAGAAGGAAAAACATCAGCTAGGACAACAGAATGAGATGTGGAAGATGTTCTTTGATGGCTCTAGAAGCAGGAATGGAGCTGGTGGGGGTGCAATGTGTGTGTCCCCACAAGGTGAAAATTATTATTCTGATTTCATATTTTCTTTCTCTTGTTCTAACAATATTGTTGAATATGAGGGTTTGATCCAGGGCTTGGAATGGGAAAGGAAAAGAAAGATAAGTTGCCTTCAAGTATTTGGGGACAATGAGTTGATATTCAATCAAGTAAGAGGCTTGAATGTGATTAAAAATGATGTGCTTAAGTCTTACCAGCATAGGGTGTGGGATATGATAGAGGAATTTGATGCTTTTAATTTGATTTCTATTCCTAGGAATCAAAACAAGCACACAGATAGGTTAGATACAATAGGTGCTTAGTTTGATATACCTAACAATATTAAGAAAGGAAAAGTGCAACAATATGTTAAGGTTGTTGTAAGGCCTTCTATTACTGATAATAACATTCATTGGAAAGTGTTTGAGAGTGATGAACAGGGGTTGATTTTTCTACTCGAAGAAGATGATTTTTTAGTGGCAAACCAAGAGAAGCTTAAGAAATAATATGATGATTTAGTCATTCACATTCAGTTGAGAACTAACAAGCTTCCCAGTGGTCTATTTACTTTAGAATCCATCTTGAGCACTGATGATCAGCTCAAAAGGAGCAATACCAACATGCAGGTCAAGGGTGAACATTATGAAGAGCTTGAAATATTCAAAGGTAAGCTCCTTAAAATTTGTAAAATCTATTCACAAGTAGATAGGCAAGCTTTTGTTGCTCTTTATCAAGAATTTCAAGATGTATTTGCATGGAGTACTCAAATTTAAGTGGATTTGATCCCCAGATTGCCCAAAATACCATAGAATTAGACCCAAATGCAAAAAATGTTAGGCGGAAAAAAAGGCCTTTAAATCCAAAACTTGAGGCCCTTATGATAAAGGAATTGACCAAGCTGATTGAGGGAGACATTATTTTCCGAACCAAGCATACCTCGTGGGTCTCTAACCTTGTACCGGTTAGAAAGAAAAATGGAGAAATTAAGCTCTGTGTAGACTTTAGAGACCTTAATAGAGCCTCATTGAAAGATTGTTATTCGTTTCCCTCTATGGAGAAGATCCTTCAAGTAGTTGTTGGTTCAAAAATATTTTCCTTACTTGATGGTTATTCTAGTTATAACCAAGTTTTAGTAAAGGAAGAAGATCAGTATAAGACCACTTTCACCACAAAGTGGGGCACTATGGCCTATAAAAGAATTCCATTTGGTCTGTCTAATGTTGGTGCTACTTTTTAGAGGACCATGGACATGGCATTTCAAGGGCTGATTCATATATATCTTGATGACATAACAATATTTTCTAAAAATGCAGATGAGCATTTTTTCCATTTGAGACAAGTTTTTGAGAGGTGTGGGGAGTTTGGTATATCCCTTAACCCCAAAAAATGTATTTTTGTTGTTCATGAAGGCAAGCTTCTCGGACACATAGTGTCAAAACACGGAATCACCATTGATCCAAAGAGAGTAAGTGTTATCTTAGCCTTGCCTTTACCCAATCATAAAAAGGGCCTACAAAGCTTTCTTGGCAGAATTTTTTTTTTGAGAAGGTTTATTCCAGATATTGCAAATCTTTTGAAACCACTAACTGTCATGTTGAAGAAAAATTAAAAATTTTAGTTATACCAAAAAGGGAAACCACAGTTTTGAAGCTATTAAGGATGCCATATCAGTAGGTCCTACTCTGATGAATCCAAACTTTTCAAAGACTTTATTTTGTATGCTTTTGGTAGCATAGATACCATTTCTGCAATGTTGGTACAACAGAACAATGATGGTTTAGAACAAGCCATTGCCTTTTTTAGTCAAGTTTAGAGGATTATGAATAGAGGTATACTTCTATGAAAAATCATGTACTTGTTGTTATCAGAAGTCTAAAAAAGTTTAAACCTTTGATTTCTAATAACAAGATACATTTAACGATTCCTCACCCTAGTGTGAAGGAGTTTTTGTTAAGCAAGGACCTGAATGAAAAGAGGATTGGGTGGATTACAAAGGTAATGGAGTATGATATAGACATAAAGATAACCAAGATTGTAAGGGGTAAAGGGTTATGTGAACAGTTATCTATAGGGTCTAAAAGTGAGGAAAAGATAGAAATAGATACTTAATTGGTCGCTAATGATGAGCCTTAGAATGTTGCACTAGCAACAAGTAAAAGTTGGGTACAAGATATGACACATTTCTTGTAAACTAGTGAGTGTCCACCAGGTTTGGATAAGGCTAAGAGGAGATATTTTAGACTGCAGTCCATCCCCTATGTACTGGTTGATAGTGTTCTTTTCAGAAAAGACCTTAATGGTGTGTTGTTAAGGTGTATTAATCATGATCAAGTGGATAAAGTGCTTCTTGAGTTCCATGATGGAACTAATGGGGGTCATTTTTCCCAAAGAACTACTGCGTGGAAGATAATGAGAGCTAGCTATTGTTGTGCATGTTTTGCACAACCACCCCGCTGAAGGCAGGGACCCCCTCTTTTTGCTCGAGTTAGGTCATTTTGACCTCGTCTCATTTTGTGCAGATTTTTTTTCATGCCTAAGTTGGCCATGAGCCTTAAAATGATCTATTTCATGTTGGCCAAATTCACCTGGTTGAGTTTCACTAGGTCATTTTCTAGTGTAGGCTGGACCTTGCAAGTTTCCCCCTTTGCTTTTCACCCGGCATCCATTGACCCTTGTGGACCCGTATTCACAGGTTTCCCTTTTTTTTTCACCTACGGCCAAGCCCAGGTGTTCACCTGGCATGCGGACCCCACGACCTTTTTCTCTGCCATGTCCTTCATGCTCTGCAACCCACATTTGCGGGTTTCCCTTTATCGTTTTCCATTGTGCTCCGTCGTTCGCCTGCGGCCAAGCCCCAGCATCTGCCCAACATGCGAACCCTATGCATTTTTTCACCATCGCATCTTCACACTCTGCAGACCTACTCTTACATATCACCCTATGTGAATCTCCATTCATGTTTCGCCACTATGAAATGATCGTTCTTTAGTTGTCACCCGCCTGGCGGGCTCTGAGCTTGGCTCTGTCGTCCCTCTCATTGTTGTTGCACGCCGACCCCGTTGCTTTAAAATTGTTCAAGTCCCAAAATTTTTGGGGTCTCTTTGCATGGCCTGCACTCGCTTGACCTTCGTTTCCTAGTGGTTAAACTCTCTCACTATCCGGTTGGACAAAACCCGCATGCACCGCCTCCTCAAAATGACAATAAACTCTTAAGTCCACGCTTGCCGATAGGTCCTCCCTCACAAGCCTCCATTTGCGGGAGGTCATCATCCCGGTGTTGTTTACAATGGAAAACCTTTGTTTCCTTTCCTCCATGCGGGCCCGCAACCCACCAGCATCATTTCCTTACTGCAAGCCTCAGCAAGTCTTTTGTCATTTCCTTGACGACATTTGCATACCGACCACCCGCGTATCACTGCCCGCATTGACAATTCTAATCATGTCCTTTGAAGTGTGAAAGAGTCAACTAAGATGAACTCAGTAGAGTAACGAAGCTCAAAAGCAAGATGATCGATAAAGCTAAGGGAAAGGACATTGTGCGGGTGAGAGGAACAATTAACTTCTATCGACATATTTAAAAGACCGGCTTTGTCAAAGGGAAATGACAAGGTGATCTTTGGGCACCATAAAAACAAAAATTGTGGATGATAATGGTAGGCGCAAATTAGGGATCATGGAAATTCCATGAGCAAAGGCATTTATGAAGACCACTGAGAACAAGTCAAGAATGGTGAGAAAGAAGCTCGATCAACGAGGACTAGGGGATGTTGTGTGGAACTCATCGTGTAGGAAGCTATTAGTATTTCATTGTTTACAAATGGCATTTCGATCACGGCAGCCTACTTTAGCATCTTTAATGATGATTCTCCGTGTGGAGTCTAAAGTCTGCTAGATCACTCATACAACTTTTCATCTAAGTGGGTCTGCTAAATCCTCGGGCTACTGGTTAAAGAAAAATGATCATTAATGAAGCAGAAGAAAATCAATAAAGGAGGACAGCAATAGGGTTAAGGACAGAAAATGGGGCATGAGAGACATTAAATTTGAAGCCAACAAATCAAGAACGAAGAGAAAATGTCTAATCTCGATCACTAGTAATGCTTGGGATGTCTTCCGCAGACGGCACCCGCAGCACATTTACATGAAGAAGGATGTCAAGCACACACAAGAATATCAACCATTAGAGAAACAGCCAAAGAATATAAGTTGTGATGATAAACTCAATCAAAAGTCATATCTCTTACTTTTCAATGCCCATGATAGATCGAATAGTTTCCCACTTGATAGAGACGCCCCTAGCTTGCAAATAGATATTATAATAGGGACTGGCATTTTGTTGAGGCGCACGGGATTTTTTCATCAAACATTGGCGGAAGGGCTAATGTGGATGTCATGGTCACCTTCACTTTGACAAAATAGCCTTTACTTCACAAAAACCCTATGGTCGGGCTCCATTATCCCTCCTGTAGGATGAGAACAATGTTGGATGATGCCTTTGAAGTGGCATCACGGGATTTGGCATGGAGTTACTACCAATGGAGAGGTTTCAATAAATAAACAATATCAGGTAGAGAGCCAACTTAGTAGGTGACGACAGGGGGATTTTCATTTTGTAGGAATCTTCTCACAGGGTGTTGACTAGGTTTTGTCATTTTCAAACGATATTATTAAAACGGTCATCCACACTATTATCTCTAACAACCCTCTTCACTACAGATCCCACAGCTCTCGCAATCATCTGTCTCTCAGCCATAGCAATTTTCTTATCGTGGTGCGCGAGAGTTGGTATTGTGGGGGGCCACCACCGCCTGTGGGGTTGTTATTTAGATAGCATTCTCATATTTGGTACCTGCATTCCGTTTCCACAAGGTATCTAGCACCATTGTGATTGAGAACATGATGAAGAGATGGGCAATAATGAAAAAGGTAAATTCCAATATCTGGGTAAACAATTTCTGAGGGATGGGGCACTTGATCAGGGATGGATGTTTTAAGTACATTAGGTGTGACTATTGGATGCTCAAGCTAGGGTAAACTCTCCAAATCAAGAATCAAGTTAAATTAAGAGGGAAAATGATTTTGGGCCTGAAATGTTGTGATTCATAATGTCACTCCATTATCTAGTTGTGACTGGGTCATCAAATTTTCCCCTCCCTAGTATTATTACTACTTCTCATTGGTTGCTTAGAGGATATGCAATGATAAGGTTATTTAAATTGTGGTTAAGCAACCATTTAATATATGCATTAAGTGGTCACATTGGCACCAAATAGTCATATTCAAAGTTTACATCATTATTTGCATAATCTTAACTTGATCTAATATCTTGTGCAAGGCTTTGTTTACGATGATCATTGGAGGATCTTGTTGCAGGAGGAAATTGCACATGACAGCTGGTCCATGGGTATGCTTCTATGAGAATGAACCAGGGCCGACCAGGATCACTAACTAGGAAGTGTTCCGCAAATAATGATTGACTCCGAAAATGGACTAGCGAATAGATGGTTGCATTTCAGAAAAGGACTAATCAATGCAAGGAAGTTTGTTGGTTGCCCAGGGAATCTGGGGCAAGGAAGGACTATTTTTTCTCTTATCAAATGATCATGACCCGTCAAGGGTTGCCCCATCAAATCGGGAGGTAGCTAAGTTGTCCCACAATGGTGCAAATTTGTAAACGGAGCTCATTCAATCCAATGAAGAATGTTGCAAGTCTATTGAATAGAAGGCGGCCTTCAAGAAACTTCTGCTATAGTAAAATAGCAATCAACAAAATGACAAAACTACTACAGCACCTGGGCACTAAATGACAAAATAAGAATGAGACAAAAGATGTATTTTAAATTGTTCGATAATGGGGGGGTAGGTGAAACCCTAATGTAATCAAATATGGGCCACACAATGCAAATCAATCCTAGCCATTCATTTGGGCTTTGGAAAACTATAAATAGGGGTCTCCCCTCATTTGTAAATGGTTGGAGAGCTAGTGTAAAGGCATTTTGCAGCAATAGAGAGCTACATTGCATGATTTATGGATGTTTCTCTTATGTTTCTTCATTATGCATGCATGGTTCTACTTCCCCATGTTTGTTGTTACTCTATTTGATGAATTTCCAGCTCATGCTTTTTGTGGTTTGTTGATGATGAATCACTTTGTAAAGCTAGTTTGAGCTTCCTTACTTCATTGTGAAAACTTAGTTCAATTGCATTTTCATGATGTGTGTATGCAATCTAAAAATCTACAATCCTTAGAAGATTGCACTAGTTTTGTGTAACTGTAGGTTCCTCTTGGCCAAGAAAAACCTAATTTAGGGAGTTTGTCTACTTTAGCAGCCTCCATGATCACTGTTCATTCATAGTTTCAAGTCTAGGAACTTCCTCTCTTCCCTGCCCTTTTTCTTTTTTTTAATAAGTAACCTAAGCTAAGGTTCATTGCACATTGTAAAGCCAAATCTGAAATTGAAATAGGAGTTCTAGATTGTTGTTTGAACCTACAAAAATCATGTACCAACTTTATGCATCCTAAGAACTCCACTTGTAGACCAAACTTCACACACTTTGTAACTCATCTGTAAGTGTGCCTTGTGATTCTAGAAGATCACATGAATCATATGATATATTCCAAGCACTATCAAGACCTGACATTAGAGACCTTGGGATAGTGTTCTAAAATTTGATTATGGAAGATTTTCTTTCAAGAGAGGTGACGCACCTATGCATTACCTGTGTTGAGAAATGCATAAAAAACACATCAACAGAACTGGCGCTAGAAGGAGGACTGACATGTTGAGGCTACAAAGCTTAAACTTCGAAGTTGAAAAGAGCACTTTCAAGAAGAAATCTGAGATAAGGAGATCTCCTTTAATGTTGAAACTTAAAATTAGAAAAATTTGAAGGAAAAAAAAAGCTGAGTTGAAATGGAGCAGCACGTGCAAATTAGCATCACTCAGCTACATGCAGATTTAAACAAGAGATTGAAGAGACCATTGTAGCAATTTGCATTGGCAGATAAGTGCAGAGTTCATTGCACTCACAGGCACAATGAACTGGGATGTCTAACTTTCTTGAGCATAATTGAAAGAGTCTTGCAAGGAGAAATTCCCTTTTGGGAATTCTATCAACCTTTAGCCCTTGTAGACCCAAAGGAAGAGTTGACAACCATGGCAGCTAAGGCATTCAAGGGGATGATCTAAGAATGTTTGATAGCGAAGATGGACCAAGATTGGAGGTGGTACTAATGTCTACCTGGTACAGATTTCACAATGCACCTCACTCAGAATTAACTTGTTCTTCATACACAAACATTATCACTCAAGTCAAGGGTTGCTTGAACAAGTTGGAGTAGCCAACCTTCAATGAGGATGAGTCATCCCATGAGACAAAAGAGCTATCAACATTTGGAGGATAACACATTGAAGATGAAGCAATAAATTTGACACAAGTTAGTGTGGGGACAGCAGGCATAAAGGTTGAGAACCAAGACGAAGAGGTTGAAGGTCTTGGGAAAACAAAGTGCCTTGGTGAAAATTTGATTGAAACCAATTTAGAAGGCCTTCCCTCCACCAATCTGAAGCAGTCCTCCACTCTAGAGGAGGAACCTTTGGCAGTTGATGATGAATCAATAGAGTTTGCAACGACACGTTGGGATGGCCAACATGAATGCTTAAGATCAGAAAGAGGAAAAGGACGACAGCCTTGGGACAGCAGAAAATGATGATGAAGGCATGAGTGAAATCAGATTAGAGGACCTCTCCATCTACAATGATAGTGACCAAGCATCTGAAAATGCAGATTTGGAGGAGTGGGAACAACTACAGGTCACGACAAGTCACTATCTAACTTCCTTCTCAAGTGATGATGAAGACCCAATAATGGAAAGATATAACCAGCTCATCTCCAGATTAGCAAAGGACTGGTCTAAACTAAGATATCAAGTGGATTTGGAGGTATTGATGCTACCAAATTAGTGCAGACTCCATAACTCATCACACTGGGAGTTCACACGCAGATTGTGCCAAGAAGCCATCGAGCAAGTCAAAGAACAAGCGAGGTAGCTAAGTACACCACTTCCTACAATTGCTTTGAGGATGGAACATAAGAATCAATAGCCAAAGCCAAGTGACAACTTAGTTGAAAGCAGCCCTTATGAGAATATCAAAATAGAAACGGAAGAAGAACAACGCAGTCTTGAGTCTCCAAACAATGAAGCGGAACACACTGGAACATTGTCCACCAGTCATCAAGAATTTCTTCCTCTTGAAGAGCATTTGTGCACCATGGACAATGGGATTTATGGCAAGTCCATGGAGGAAAATCGCATAGTATATTTTGGTCCCCTTGACGAGGTGTCATCAATTGATGACTTCTTCCAATTAGGAGATGTACTGCAGAGGTATACCCATGCCGAAGAAGAGTGCATCTCAGAGGTTGGCAGCAATGAAGACATACTACCTAAACCTTCGAATGGCGATGCACTAGAGTTTTCATATTGGGAGAGGGGTTCCTTCTTCGTCTATAGTGACAGCGAAAAAGAGGAGACAAGTGAACGTCATTATGAAATGAATGAAATGCAAAAAGAAGAGGATAAAGGCTGAGGTGTTTCAATGGCTGCAGACAAATATGACATGCTTGGTCAACCGCAAGATATAACTGGGGGTTCTTCCACCTTGGCCATTGCTAATCCACCTTCACATTCAAGGAGTCACAAGAGGACAAATTCGTCCATGTCATGTTCTCATGACATTGAACATTATAAAGTTAAGGTCAACACCTGGGATAAGAGATGGGACAACACGCTACCTTCTAAAGACAGCAATGTAATGGAGTCATGCACTATGGAGGATAAATGTGATGAATTGTTTCTTCTTGAGGAACAACTGGTAGGAGGTATGGATTCCACACAAAGATCGGGAGAAATTTTTTTTGCCTCGTCCACCGAGCCCTTTGCAAGCTTAAGATCAGAAATGTTGCACGAACCTGTGTCACCATCTGAAGCTGTCAATGCAATGATCAAAGATGTTGTGCTCCCTCTCAACTGTCAGGTGCTGCCACCTCCATTTGACAACATCCAGGTTATATCCTTCCTTGCTCTTGCTAATTTTCATAGCTACATTTATCATTTTGATTATGGGAACAAGGGAAGACAGACTTTTTATGGATTAACCATGGATTTAATGAACCGCCTCAATTTTTTATTTTTCCTGATGACATGATTGAATTTGAGTGCTACAATGTTAAATTTCTTTTTTCTAAATACAAAGATAAATCTGCATGGCTTAGAACTACAACGATCGCATGTTTTCTTGTGCATGCATTGCGAAGTCCAACTGGCGTAAATGTTGGTTTGCCTTGCCTAAATGTAGTTCTTTGTAAATCTCTTTGTACATAGTTCATTTTGAGTAATGTAGGTTTCTTGTACATAACCTTGTTTTCTTGCCTTTGTTAGGTTAGGTGGTGGGTTGTAGTTTATCTTGCTTTAGATTAGTTTTCATTTTCATTTGCTTTCGCTTTCCTACTTTGGTTAGTTTAGGTTGTTCGTTTTCCATTCGCTTTGCTTTCATTTTTGCTGCTGCTTTGCTCGGGTCCCTCTACCTTTAGCTAAGCGCATTTGTGCACACAAAAACTATCCTTATTGCCTAGGGTTGTTTTATGTATTTCTTCATCATACTCTAATCAAGTTTTTAGAATGGACGGTGAGGATCTTCTCTTAGTGTCAAGTGATCTGGGTGTTTGATTCGAAGAGGATAAGTTGTTGGTTGGTATGATTCTAATGTATTCTGAAATCTTATATCTCTCACATATTTTAAGAATCTGGAGGTCACTGTGGGTCCTATTGCGAAGTCCAGTTAAGTGAAAAATCTAAAATTTTGCTTCAGTGTCACTGTGATTCTCAGCCTTGAGTGCGGGCTTCAATGCTTGTGGGTTGAAATGAAAAGAATTGAGAAGAGAAAATCAAAAGAAAAGAAAGGAAAAGTAAGACATTCAAAATCAAAAGAAAGATATTTATTTTTTTAGGGGGATCTAAGCAACTCTACCGAGGCTATGGACAACTAGTAGACAATAGAAAAATGTTCAGGAGAATCACAGTGACAACCTCATCGGGGCTATGGACGCCTGACTTGCAGTGAGGTAATGTTCTAGATACTTTTGGAGTAAGAATAAACTATGTAGCTTAACTGGACGGAGCTCAGGTTCCTATAGCAAATGAAGGATGGGAATTAACGCATATGCACACACTTAGATTTTTAGCATATTGAAGGTTGGGTTGACTAGTGGTTTTGATCCTTTGATCAAGCATCTAGTTTATCTGCTCTAGTGTGAAGATCAGAACCAGAGATTATGGGTTCATGATTCCAGTTTGTCATCGAAATGCTCTAGAGCATTTCCATAGCAAGTCCCCATTTGTTGTGCATGTTTTGCACAAATGCCCTACCGAAGGCAGGGACCCCCTCTTTTTGCTTGGGTCAGGTCATTTTGACCTTGTCTCATTTTGCACACCTCTGTTTTCATGCCTAAGTCGACCATAAGCCTTAAAACGATCAATTTCATGTTGTCCAAATTCACCTGGCTGAGTTTTGATAGGTCATTTGCTAGTGTAGGTTGGACCTTGCGGGTCTCCCCCTTTGCTTTTTTCCTAGCATCCGTTGACCCTTGTGGACCCGCATTCACAGGTTTCCCTTTGTCATTTTCCACTACGCTCTGATGTTTGCTTGTGTCGAAGCCCCAGCATTTTCCTGGCATGTGAACCTCGTGCCCATTTTCATTTTCATATCCTTCATGCTACATGGACCCACATTTGTGGGTTTCCCTTTGTAGTTCGCCACTGCGCTCTATTGTTCACCTGCATCCACCTGGCATGCAGACCTTGTGCCTATTTTTGCCATCGCATCCTTCACACTCCGCAGACCCGCTCTTATAGATCACCCTATGCAGATCTTCATTCCCATTTTGCTGCTATGAAACAGTCGTTCTTCAGTTGTCGCCTACCTGGTGGGCTTCGTGCATGGCTTTGTCATCTATCTCATTGTCGTTGCAGGCTGAGCTCGTTGCTTTGAAATTTTTCAAGTCCCAAAATGTTGGGGGTCTCTTTCCATGGCTTGCCCTCACCTGACCTTTGTTTCCTAGCGGCTAAACTCTCTCGTTGTCCAATTAGGCAGAACCCGCATGCATCGCCTCCTCAAAATGATGATAAACTCTTAAGTCCACGCTCGTTAGCAGGTCTACCCTCACAAGCCACCATTTGTGGGAGGCCATCACCCCAGTGTCATTTACAACAGAAAACCTTCCTTGCCTTTCCTCCATGTGGTCCCACAACCTACCAGTGTCATTTCCTTACTGCGGTCCTCAGTAATTCTTTGTCGTTTCCTCGACGACATTTGTATACTGGCCACCTGCATATCGTTGCCCGCATTGACAATTCTAATCATGTCCTTTGAAGAGTGAAAGAGCCGACTAAGATGAACTCAATAGAGTAACGAAGCTCGAAAGCAAGATGATCAATAAAGCTGAGGGAAAGGACACCGTGTGGGTGAGAGGAACAATTAACTTATGTCGACATATTTAAAAGAATGGCTTGGTCAAAGGGAAATGACAAGGTGATCTTTGGGCACCATAGAAACAAAAATTGTGGATGATGATGGTAGGCGCAAATCACAGATCATGGCGATTCCATGAGCAAAGGCGTTTATGAAGACCACTAAGAATAAGCTGAGAATGGTGAGAAAGAAGCTCAATCAATGAGGACTGGGAAGATGTTGTGTGGAACTCATCATACGGGAATTCATCAGTATTTCATTGTTTACAAATGGAATTTTGATCACGACAACTTGCTTTAGCATCTCTAACGACGATTCTCCACACAAGGTTCAAAGTCTGCTAGGCCACTCATGTGGCTTTTTTCCTAAGTAGGTTCGTTAAATCCACGAGCTATTGGTTAAAGAAAAACAATCATTAATGAAGCAGAATAAAATCAATAAGGGAGGAAGTCAACAGGGTTAAGGATAGAAAATGAAGCATGAGAGACATTAAATTTGAAGCCAACAGATCAAGAACGAAGAGACAATGTCTAATCCCAATCGCTAGTGATGCTTGGGATGTCTTCTGCAGATTGTGCCCGTGGCACGTTCGCGTAAAGGACATCAAGCACACACAAGAATATCAAGCATTATAGAAATGGCCAAAGAATATAATTTGCGATGAGAAATTCAATCACAAGTCATATCTCTTACTTGTCAATGCCCATGATAGATCAAATAGTTTCCCACTTAATAGAGCTGCCCATAGCTTGCAAATAGATATTATAATAGGGGTTGGAATTTTTTTGAAGGGCACATGTTTTTTTCATCAAATATTGGTGGAAGAACTAACGTGGATGTCATGGTCACCTTCGCCATGACCAAACAACTTTTACTTCATAGAAACCCGATGGTCAGGCTTTGTTATCCCTCCCGTAGGCTGAGAACGATGTTGGACGATGCCTTTGAAGTGGCATCACTAGATTTGGCATGGAGTTACTACCAATGGAGAGGTTTCAATAAATAAACAATATCAGGTAGAGAGCCAACTTAGTCGGCGACAGCGAGGGGATTTTCATTTTGCAGAATCTTCTTGCAGGGTGCTGACTAGGTTTCTCCATTTTCAAATGACATTATTAACACGGTTTTCTGCACTATTATCTCCAATGGCCCTCTTCACTATAGAGCCTGCAGCTCTCACGGTCGTCTGTCTCTCAGTCATGGTGATTTTCTTATGGTGGTGTGTGGGAGTTGGTATTGTGGGGGGTCGTTGCCGCCTGTTGGGTTGTTATTTAGATAGAATTCTCACATTCACTACTTGCATTATGTTTCCACAAGATATCCAACACCATTGTGATTAAGAACATGATGAAGAGATGAGCAATAATGAAAATGGTAAATTCCAATATCTGGGTAAACGGTTTTTGAGGGATGGGGCACCTGATCAACCACGGATGTTTTAAGTACATTAAGTGTGGCTATTGGACACTCAAGCTAGGGTAAAAACTACAAATCAAGAATCAAGTTAAATTAAAAGGGAAAATGATTTTGGGCTTGAAATGTTGTGATTTGTAATGTCTCTTCATTATCTAGTTGCGACTGGGTCATCTGATTTTCCCTTCCCTAGTATTATTACTACTTCTCATTAGTTTCTTATAGGATATGAAACGATAAGGTTATTTAAATTGTGGTTAAGCAACCATTTAAGATATGCATTAAGTGGTCACGTCGGCACCAAACAGTCATAATCAAAGTTTACATCATTATTTGCATAATCTTAACTTGATCTATTATCTTGTGTAGGGCTTTGTTTACAATGATCATTGGAGGAGCTTGTTGCAAGAGGAAATTGCACATGACGGCCAGTCCATGGGTATGCTTCTATGAGAATGAACTAGGGCCGACCAGGATCACCAACCAGGAAGTGTTCCACAAATAACGATTGACTCAGCAAATGGACTAGCAAACAGATGGTTGCATGTTAGAGAAGGACAAATCAATGCAAGGAAGTTTGTTGGTTGCCCAAGGAATCTGGGGCAAGAAGGGACTGTTCTATCTCTTATCAAATGATCATGACTCATCAAGGGTTGCCTCGTCAAATCGGGAGGCAGCTAAGTTGTCCCACAATGGTGCAAATTTGTAAACGGAGCCCATTTGATCCAATGAAGAATGTTGCAAGTCTATCAAACAGAAGGTGGCCTTCAAGTAGTTTCTGCTATAGTAAAAGAGCAATCAATAAAATGATAAAATTGCTATAGCACCTAGGCACTAAATGACAATATTAGAATGAGACAAAAGATATATTTTAAATTATTGGATAATGGGGGTAGGTGAAACCCTAATGTAATCAAATCTGGGCCACTCAATGCAAATCAATCCTAGCCATTTATTTGGGCTTTAGAAAACTATAAATAGGGGTCTCCCCTCATTTGTAAATGGTTGGAGAGTTGGTGTAAAGGAATTTTGTAGTAATAGAGAGCTACATTACATGATTTATGGATGTTTCTCTTGTGTTTCTTCATTATGCATGGGCAAGTGCACCAAGATGGTTCCCAAAAAGGGGGCTTAAGTGGCCACTTTTTTTCTGAAATCAGGAAATGTTGACCTTGGACGTGAAATTGAGGATAGTTACACTCAAAATTTTGAGATGGAACAAAAATAAGGATCGAAGTTCTCTTAGTCTACTTTCTAAACTACTAATTTATTTTGAAAATGGTTGAGATTAAGGGGTTCAACAGAGGGATGTACACAAATTGGTGATTTTTTTGTCAGAAAAACATAACATAGCAACTCTTGTACAACCTGAGCATGGTGAACTTTTTTTTAGTATTTTTAAAATTGCTATGGTCATAAGTTAGCTAACAGCATCTAGTTGATGCACAATTTTTCTGATAATTTTTTGATGAATATTTGATTTTTTACTAATTTTCTAAGTGGGCACTTCCTAAAAAGCATAATTTTGGCTGTGCTCCCCCTACAAATTTTGGAAAGTAATAGATTTTTTTTTTTAATTATTTTTTCAAATTTGTAGAATGGAATCTAGTTTCTAAAAATGTAATTTATTTGAAATTTTGATGAACGGTTAATTTATAACGAAAAAAAACCAAACACTACTTTTGACAAGAAACATAGACTTACAAACAAAAGAAATATGGATGAAAGGCCTAACATTGTTAGAAATTGAAAAAA
>VDFB02000003.1:271957127-272012313 GCA_007258455.2 Sequoia sempervirens | reverse complement strand
GAGAGAGTGGGAGAGGGTGGGAGAGAGTGGGAGAGAGGGTGGAAGAGATTGGGAGAGAGTGGGAGAGCTTAGGAGAGGGTACGAGAGAGTGGGAGAGAGTAAGAGAGAGTGAGAGAGGGTAGGAGAGAGGGTGGGTGAAGGTGGGAAAGAGTGGGAGAGAGTGGGAGTGAGTATAGACAAAGAGACAAAATAAATCTATAAAAAAACCAACTTTCTCATAACGCGAGCACGTTTTGAAGAATTATAGACATGAACATTTTAGCAAGAATGAATGAGTTTCATTTTTTTTCTTTTAACATGTAATAACACGAGCGCGTTATTACACGCTCACTTTATGGGCTTGTTGTGGCCGAGCCTCAAGATCGGCACATAAAGCCATAACACGAGCGCGTTATAACGCACTCACATTATGGGCTCGTTGTGGCTGAGCCTCAAGCTCGGCACACAAAGCCATAACGCGAGCACGTTATAATGCACTTGTTGTGGCCGAGCCTCAGGCTCGGCACACAAAGCTATAACGCGAGTGCGTTATAACATGCTCGCATTATAGCTTTTCAAAACTTTTTTTTGAAAGTGGCCACAAATTTTCTACCCATCTCTATGCACCCGCCCGCAGGCATGGTTCTACTTCCCCATTAATTTAGTTGTTAATTTCTTGAATGGAGGTGATGATGGTGTTTGTTGTTACTGTATTTGATGAATTTCCAGCTCATGCTTTTTGTGGTTTGTTGATGATGAATCACTTTGTAAAGCTAGTCTAAGCTTCCTTACTTCATTGTCGCAATTTAGTTCAATTGCATGTTCATGATGTGTGTATGCAATTTGAAAATCTACAGTCCTTAGAAGATTGTGTTGGTGTAATTAATTATTAATTACACTTTGCATAAGTTTACTTAGGCTTTATTTAATTCCTAAGTTATAGGTTCTTATCTTTATCTTATTGAGCTATCTTGTTGCTCAAGATAAGATTAGGGTTATGCATCTTTTCTTTTATAAAGCAAATCATTATCTTGTAATTATTGAATTCTCGAATAATTATTATTTGCACATCTTCTTGCAAATCTCTTCTTTTTTGTTTTTCTCTTCTGTGGAAGGTCTATTCTGGTTTGCAAATATGATCTTGGTTTCTAATATGGTATCAGAGCCTTAATTTGCAGCCCCTTCTTAGACTCTTGAGAAAATCATTGCAGGGTTCGTTCGGGATTCCTCGAGGGTATCATGTCTTGAGTTCATCTATGAGGCATTTTGGATCAGATCGGGCTGCACCATTGGATTCAAAGCGCTGGAAAAAGTCAGGATTGGCTTTTGTTTTGCAGATTTTGGCCATCATTTACCAGATCTGTGAGGGTTTCAGGCTAGGAGATTTTTTGCAAGTTCTGGAGGTAGCCACTTTTTCGGAGTAGTTTGAGCAGAAACGGAGGTCACCATCGCATTCACAGCGGCCAAAAACCCTAAGATCACCTTTCGTTTCATTGATTTTGGTGAAAGTTGTTTTTGAGGCAAAAAAAAATTTGCCTGGGGCCATACATCCTCCCCAGCACGCAGTCTGAGGCTCAAAAATCGAAAAAATATCAAAAAACTTATTTTTTGGGTTTTCGTGCAAGCGCCTCCAGTTCAAAAAAAATCTGCTGCCCGACAGCCACCGAGCAGCCACCATTCAGCCACCAAGCCCCACTCCACCGCCGATCTGCCTCTACCATGCATCAGCCGCCGAGCTCATCTACCAGCCTCTGAGGGCTTCAGACTCTTCGGTCGTGGTCATATCGAGGACCAGGCCCTCAACCCAGCCCCCACGGGCCCGTCTGCAGCCAGCTAGGTCAAATGGGAGACCGGGCGCTATGCGCCCAGCCCCGACCAGACTCAGCCTACCAACGCCGGTCCTATTAAGGACCAGGGGCTCCGCCCCCAACACTGGCCAGAAACGGAATATTCTATTAGTAGAGAATATTCCAACAACGAGATTTGGAATATTCCGGCGAATGGAGCATATATTGACGACCAACAAATTTTTTCTGATAGGGGGGGAGATTTTTTGCTGCGACGGCCAGATGGCCGTCAATTTTTTCCCGTGAAATGCTGACGTCAGCATGACATCATCGGCCGAACGGCCCCTCTTTGCCCTTCCTAACCTTGATTTTTCCTAAAGGAGCAGTTTTTTTCTTTTGGTTATAACTTGGGCATACAGTATCAAAATCTGGCAAACGAGATATCACCGGAAAACTGGTTTCGAGAACTTTCTAGTGGTGCAGGTTATTTTTCAAAAAATTTCTATTTATCTAATTTTTTTCTGTTTGAAGTTAGATGTTCATTTTGGGCTTCCGAGCTCATAACTTTTTTCCACTATCTCCGATTTTCATCTTCTTTGCAGCGTTGGAAAGGTATTGAGGAGCTCTATTTTGCTATCTATGCACTTTTTTTGTATCTATCCCAAGTTTATTTTTATTCCATATTTTTCCCAATGGGTATTTTGGAGATTACTTGGATGTTTTGGCAGTTGGAAAGGTGAAACTTGAATATTTGTACTTCATTTCAGTACCACATCATCTTGCAAATCTCTGCTTTTTATATTTTTCTCTTCTGTGGAAGGATATTCTAGTTTGCAAATCTAATGTTATTTTCTATTTATGCATGTTTAGTATGCTCTCCTTTTACAATCGTTGAGTTATTATAATAAATGAACTAAGATAAAGTTCCATCAGGGGGGTTTCTTGCATAATAAATCTGATTAGAGTGTGCATGCACTTTGATCTCCATATACATCTTGATTTGTTGGCAACTCTCATGGGTTATCTGGTTTCTTAGTTTCTTTTGGCCACATTTTTTCTCTAGATTGACAAATATCGGATTCCTCAATTCACACTTTAGATTAAGAGTTGTTGGTTCTTGATCCACATTGGTTCAGATCTTTCTCAGTTTGAGGGCCATGTTTTTATGGTTAATGTTCCAAAGTCTTTTTTGGTACTCCTTCCCATGGAAGAGTTTCAGTCACAGTTTGGCATCGGCATCGAGATACACGGTTTCCAGATTATGTCATCATCTCATCTAAGTTGTTGCTTCACATATTCCAGGGTTGTTCCAGTTTGTGAGTCTTTCCAGTGTTTCATGGCATCGGGTCTGTTGTCACATTATTATGATTCCAATTTTGGTTTCAGTTGTAGACAGAAGTATCTTTCCTTACTTGTCATATTGCGATTCCAGTGTTACTCCACAATGTTCTTCTGGTGCTTCTTTGCAGCAGTCATCTCATTGTAGGGGGTTTTGTCCCATTGGGTTTTCCTTCTCTACCTCATCATTGCATTTGTAAATGAGTACCTGATCAAGCCTTGTTCCTGGGACTCATCTTTGCATAATAATTTGCTTCTCCCTAAGTTGCACTTATGGGGGGGTGTTGGTGTAATTAATTATTAATTACACTTTGCATAAGTTTACTTAGGCTTTATTTAATTCCTAAGTTATAGGTTCTTATCTTTATCTTATTGAGCTATCTTGTTTCTCAAGATAAGATTAGGGTTATGCATCTTTTCTTTTATAAAACAAACCATTATCTTGTAATTATTGAATTCTTGAATAATAATTATTTGCACATCTTCTTGCAAATCTCTTCTTTTTTGTTTTTCTCTTCTGTGGAAGGTCTATTCTAGTTTGCAAATCTGATCTTGGTTTCTAACAGATTGCACTAGTTTCGTGTAACTGTAGGTTCCTCCTGGTAAAGCAAAACCTAGTTTAGGGAGTTTTTCTACTGTAGTAGCCTCCATGATCACCGTTCATTCATAGTTTCAGGTCTAGGAACTTTCTTTCTTCCCTACCCTTTTTCCTTTTTTTTAATAAGTAACCTAAGCTAAGGTTCATTGTACATTGTAAAGCCAAATATGAAATTGAAATAGGAGTTCTAGACTGATGTTTGAACCTACAACAATCATGTATCAAATTTTTGCATCTTAAGAACTCCATTTGCAAACCAAACTTCCCACACTTTGTAACTCATTCGTAAGTCCTCCTTGTGATTCCAGCAAATCACATGAATCAACTAAGATATTCCAAGCACTGTCAAGACCTGACATTAGAGACTTTGGGATAGTTTTCTACAATTTGATTGTGGAAGATTGTCTTTCAAGAGAGGTGATGCACCTATGCATTACCTATGTTGAGAAGTGCATAAAAAATACATCAACAACTATTATTGGCCAAGATTGTTTAAGGATTCCCATGCTTGGGCAAGGAAATGTGTGAAATGTGCCATTTTTGTAGGCAAAGAGAGGCTACTAGCTCTACCCTTGTAGCCAATTCAAGTGGAACAACCCTTCATGATATGGGACATTGATTTTATAGGACCCATTAATCTACCTTCAAGTGTAGGCCATAGGTGGGTACTTGCTACAACTGATTACTTTACAAGATGGAATGAGGCAGTGGCTTTAAAAGAAGCCAATGAAACTATTGTTTTAAACTTTTATGATGATTTATTAGCTAGGTTTGGAGTACCTGAATCAATCATTTCAAATAGTGCTTCAGCATTTGTTCGGTTCAGAGTAAGTGATTGGGTTTTCAGAAATTGCATTCATCTAAATACATCATCAAACTATTACCCACAGGGTAATGGTTTGGAAAAATCAACAAACAAGAACCTAATAAGGATTACTAAAAGAATCATGGAGGATAATCAGAGAACTTGGTACAGCAAGTTGAAATCTACCTTGTGGGAAGATAGAATAACTCCCAAAAGGATCATTGGGAACTCCCCAGATGTGTTGGTTTATGGTAAGGAGGAAAGATTTCATTTATCAGTGGAACTTCCAACTTTTGATATTATGCACTAGCTAGAGATGTTTGAGGAAAGGGACCCAATGGTAGTTAGATATGCTCATCTCATGGAGCTAGAGGAGATAAGAGATAAGGCAATGAAGTATTTGGAGTATCATCAACTCCAAAAAAAAAGAGTCTTTGATAAGAAATCAACACCCAAAGTATTTAGAGAGGGTGATGTTGTGCTCAAATGGGATTAATTGAAAAGCAGGCCAAGCAAGCAATCCAAGTTTGACAATATGTGGAGTGTCCCATTTTTTATTATAGAATGCAAGAAGCATAAAGCATTCCAATTATCAAAGGTGAATGGAGAAATTCTTCCTATCCCAGTTAATGAGATACACCTCAAACATTTTTTTGAGGTTTGATATGCATTATACATGCTATACTAGGAGTTTTTCTTTCAATAAGTACTGTTGCACCATAGTTTAGATGCAAGTTTTCAATTCCACTAAGTGTTGTTCAACACAGTTAGGTAGTTTTCCTTTTGAAGTTTTGGTGTTTGAATAAGTTTCCAAGGTATCATGTACTAATCTAGTGACTTACAATAATTTACTAGACTATTTTCAAGTTGTGTCAGCTTTTAGGTGACTCAATGCCCAATGGATAAGCTTTAGGAAATTGGTCAGGATATTTAGCAAGGAAACATATAGCAGATGTCGCTAGAAATGTTACCTATTTTTGCTACTTTCCCAAACAGGTAGTGTTGTTTTTTTACCAATGAAAAGAAGGTACATTTTAACTCTGCAATGTCACATTCTTGTGCATAAAGAAATATTAGAAGACTACAATAGTACATTTCATTATGCAAATGCATATAACATAACATAGGAGAAAGTGCACAATCTTTTCAAAAATTTAGTCTTTATTGATAATTAAAATGAATGGTGTCCCACACAAGCCGTGGGACTAACTATCAAAATTCATATAATGGAAAAAATTATACATTTATAGATACAAAAGAATAAAAATGCACATAAAGAGAGAGGGGACCCGTCATTGCCTGAATGATGAAACTTGGTTGCTTTGTTTTGCACCATATTTTGTCCCTCTCACTTGTCCTGCTTCCAGTTGATGCTCTCCTTGTTGCTTCTAGGTTCCTTGCATCTGTGAGAAAAGTGTTGTTAGAGCAATGAACGATCACCAGTCAAAATATGGGCATACATCTATAAACATATAATTTGATCCTCATGTGCATTCAAATAGCCAAACATACCATAGATGTCTAGGAAAACAAGAAAGTTATCAAATACACCTATCATATGCTTGGTTTTATCTAACATGTTTACTTCTTGTGTAGGTATAGGTGAAATCATGTTGTTGTTTTATTTCATCTAATTATAGCACGTAGGATAAATGTGGCTACCAAAGGGGTTGAGCCCAGCGTGCTATCATTTTGTGTTTTGACAGAGTTAAGGTTGTTATGTTTTCCATGACATTGTGATGCAATCAAGGATGAATTCATCATTCATAAGTAGTAAGGTTATTGAATTCACTAATATAAATATTAAATTGGTTCTTAATGGATCCATAGTGTCATGAAAGACAAAAAAATGGTACTCATCAAGTACAGTGGCATAAAAAATGTACAAGTAAACAATGTGCATCATGATTATCTTAGAAAATAAGGATAATGACCTTGAAAAACAATGGACATTCATATATGCCAGTGACTTGGACACAATACTACTGAGCATGGTTATTAGAAGTGAGAAGGCTTTGAAGGAGATCATTGTAATCTCTAAAAGTTGACGACAGTCTATTGAACATAGAGGATGCAGTCATATATCAACAAGAAGGCATAATTATAAATGACAACTCTACTCATGTATGAAATAGCATAGTCAATGGGAGACAGGTGGAAAACCATGATAGATACAGGTAAGAGCTATGGGTTTGGGATACTAAAATAGTACATGCCCAGGTAGCAGTGATTTCATATTCAAAGGCAAGGATAATTGTCAAATTCTTGAGTTATGAATCTTCAACTCAGTCAGAAAAACACAATTAATAAAGCAGTATACAAGTGCAGCCATTATCATGATTATGCTACAGTAAATGTGATAGTATAATGAGTACATTGCAATGGATTACAAAATGAATGGAAATTTTAGAGGAGAAAGCTATTTTGAATAGGGCAGTACAGTTTGACAAGGAAAAAGGCACAAAGGTCCTCATCGAAGGCACAGTGAGTATGACAAACAATGAGCCTAAATGACCAAGTGAAAATCTTTTTATAATATCACTACCAGGTAAAGGTTTATCACAATTAGAGGAGGTAAATGAAATTTGGGTTTTAAAGGAAGCTATGATATTTTGTTGTCTTGCATAAACCCTGAATGGGTTTTAAAATTCCTAATATATGAAATGCAAAAGACTCTCAGTCACTAATAGGGTTTGTGCCTAGAATAAAAGAAATGGGGCAAAAAAGTGAAGATCTATGCATTCATTTTTTTAGAAAAGTAAGATATTGAGCCTTGGCCTGTTTGGAGTAAGCCCTCGAGCACCTGCAATGGAGAAATTTCAAAGCCAGAGCAGAAGAAAGAAATGCAAAGAGTTTCAAAACCCTTAGTAGTAGTAAGAAAATCCCTCAAAAAATCTTGTAAGTATGGAAGTAATTGAAGATGGCATGGTAGAGGAAAAAAAATTTTGGGTATCAGCAGCAAATTTGGCCACGACCATAGAATTCAAGAATGTCCCTGTATTTATTTACAAAGAAACCCAAAACGTTTACTTAAATGCAAGATTTTTATTCAAGATCTTTTGCATGAAATTCTATAGAATCTATTGAAAATGCATGAACTAGATTGCAAAAAATGGAACCCTCGACATCAAAATTTGCAAAATCCATGCTTTAGAAAATGAGACCCAAAAAATACAGAGGAGTTGCCCATTTCTTCAAAATAGCAAAAGAAAATGGAGCTGGGGTTTTAGAATAAACCATGACGTCTTGTTGTTTTGTGAATTCTTAGAACAATAAATGAAAGCATTTACGAGTATGAAGAGGATTGGTCATAAAGAGGAATAAAGCCCTCAAATCCTCCAAGAAAGTGTAAATCGTAGCCATGCAATACAGGGAAATTTTTGTGTGTGCAAAGAATATAAACTAGAGCGGGTATTAAAACCCTTGATATTAAGATTTAAAAAGTCTTGTTTTCAGAACTATAGACCCAAAATTAATGTAAGGATCGAGCCAAAAAATGCATGGAAATACACAAAAATGCAAAAAAACATCAAGGGCTCGAATATGGTGAGGTCGCAGCATGGGTGTGAGAAAACTGAAGATGCACAAAAGACAAGTTACATTCATCATTCTTGAACTTACAGAGCTCAAGATGAGTTTTCATTCGCAGAGATCAAGGAAATGCACAGGGAAATAAACATGTCATTATTTTCTTTGATGATTGAGCTCAAATGAGCAAATTTTACATAGAAAGTAAAAGAAAATACAAAAATTATGCTCGCAATAAGCTCACCGAGTTTTATGTTGCATAAAGTATGTTGAGGAAGCCCTTTTTGCTTCAAAATCTGTCATGGAATCATCTGTAGAGCTCCCTTGAAACCCCTATGTCAGAATCCAAGAGTTTTCCAGAAAAGTCGATGAGTAAAGTGAAATGCATTCAAAACTTTTGGCATTCCTTTTGTTCTAGGGTTTTCAACCCTAAAGAATACCGACAAGTAAAAGGTTTTTTTTTTACCTTTTATTTTAAATTATGGTATTGTGAACTAATACCTTGTGTCATGTATTCTCAAACCCCTTATATATGCTAAGTGTGAATTTTTTTAACACTTATGGCTTTTGCATTGACTCATTTGGTCGATTCATTGAATTATAATGTGAAATATAGTTAGAATGGTGTTTTATAAATCATTTTAAATATGTTATTATTCTGTAAAATGGGGCGTGTGTTCTTGAGAATAGGTCAAGGGGGGGAATAGTTGAGCTTTTATGCCTTGTAGGCATATAGGGGTGGTTGAAGCAGTTGGTCAAACATGTGGAGAGCATATAGGAGCTTTTACTCAATTTGTTAGAGGTTATGAGAGCATCTAGGGGGTGGTTTTGCATGCCTTAATGTTTGGCATGTTCAAACTTGTTTTTTTCCACACATTGGAGCTCTTTTGGGGGAGATTCAGTTGCTAGATTCTTGGATTTTTGGGGGCATCTGACCCAATTCAATTTCTAGATCCTCTTTTGGTGGATTTTTGGAGGGAGTTGGAGATATAGTCACTTGGTTGACTCATTTGTATCCAGTTCTTACTATGCACTTTTCTAGACTTAGTGAATTTTCAGTCCTTGGACAGTTTTGGCATACTTTTGTAACTCATTTTTGGATATGAAATATAGTGAATCCCTTGGATATCATTGATTTGAATTTTTTCCTACTTATTCTTTGCATTATTGTGTGCATTCAAGTGATTGATCAAGTTATTTATGAGGTATTGCTCATTTCCTTATAACTTTGTCTCAGATTTTAGCACCTTATGCAAAAGTATGTTAATGCAGGTTGCAAACTGTGTCAAAAATGCAAATGACTTTTAGCTATGGATTTATCTTCCTCCTAGGAGTTTGAGCATTAGGACCTCTTTGTGAAACATGTATGCAAAGGCATGTAGTAATGAGTTGTGCAAGTTTAATTTTTGTCATTGTAGTCAAGTGTTTGTAGACTAAGTTTTATGTCCTAGTTTATTTTGGTGTATCACCTTCTTAGTTTCATTTTTTTTTAGCATTTTCAGTCTGCATTTTTCTCTCTCCCTTTTCCTTGATAGAATAGTAGAATAGCTTAGGTAGGTGATAACCATTTAGGAATTTGGCCTTCTCTGGAGGTTGATCTATATTTTCAAAGCCCACACTTTAAGAGGTCTTCCAGTGTTTCACTAAGTGGTTGAATAGGGTTCAACAAAGGTTGCACATTCAGGTGATAACAACACCATTGGGACAATTTCTTGAATCCACAATAAAATAACTCCTCGAAAATAATCTTATAACGCTACTTGATATGAAAAAATATAATCCACAAGTCAAACCCCCATGGTGGAATGAGGATCACTTTTGCTACTATCATAGACACAAAGTACATAAGACTAATAGTTGTGCCACAATAAGAACTGACATCTAATACAAGACCTTATTGATGACAATAAGATAGCAGTTGATAGACACACTCCTTCTAGTAACTTTGATAGTGAAATGTTTAAGAACCCTTTCCCTAAACATGACAAGGATAAAGAAAAGACCCTTGAATCTGGTGATGGTGTAAACTATACTACTACTAAATATGACTATATCATAAATAACATCAGTGAGGTTGATAATCATGTGAACACTTTCATTATAAACGGAAAAGAACTTGATTGCAATGTTACTACCCATAGAGGCAAAGTTACCCTTAGAGATCCTAATTCAAAACAAGCTACACCAACTTCATGATACAACCTCATAGAGCACTTAGGTAAAACTCCTGCGCAAATTTCTATACTTGAGCTGCTACACCTATCTCTTGAGCATAAAGTTATCCTAGATAAAGCACTTGCAACTGCTACATTGCCTACAGACCTACATGTAGATCAATTCTAAGCTATGGTGGGACACATCACCTCTCCTCACACTCACTTTTATTGAGAACAATGATTTTTCCATATGAAAACCACATAACACACCTTTACACATTTAATTCCTTGTCCATAAAGTTAAGATCAAGAGAGTTCTGATAGATAGAGGAGTAGGCCTTAATATTTGTACTAAAAAATTGATTGAAAAATTAGGATTCTCTGAAAATGCAATTGATCCAAAGAAAAATATTACCATAAAGGCATATGATAAAGAGGAATGTTCATCTAAAGGATCAGTTACTCCACCAATCAGAGTTGGGCCTATGGTAAAGGATGTGGTTTTCCAAGTTCATGATCTCCCTCTAACCTACAACATCCTCCTTGGAAGGCCATGGATTCATGCAATGCAAAAAATACCTTCTACATACCATCAGTGCATTAAATTTCCACACAATGGTGTTGAAATCACAATACAAGGAGATCCTAACCCTTTCATGCATTGCTATAATCTAATTCCTAAAACTGAAATCACAATCCTAAGCAATCATGAGGCATTTCCTTCTCAAGCATATGTTGACCCTAATTCCTTAAAAGCATCCACCTCAAAATAAAATAAAGTTGAGATAAAAATACAAGTAAAAGAACAAGGAGTACGAGAATATACCTTGAATCATGCTCTTTGCACTGGAAAGCTACCTTTATCTCCCCACACCTATGGCAAACCATAGATGACTAAAGCCACATCATATGCAAATACTACAGTGATTTTTAAATCAACTACTTTCAAAAAATGGGGAGACCTTTATAATGAAACAAAAGAAGTTGGTCTCCTAAAATGGCTATGCAAAGATGAGAATGCAAAAAAAGAACAAACTAAAAAACTAGAGATAGAGATACCTATTGAATAGTATGGAAAAGGATTTTATCTTATGAAACAAATGGGATATGATGGTAAAAGTCCTCTGGGCTTATAGAAATAGGGTATCTTGGAACCAATGCAACCTACTCATATGCAAAAAGTCCCTAGTTTAGGATATGATGCGCAAAAAGATAAGACATTGAGTACCACATGCACTTCAAGTAAGGAAGTAGAGTCCTCTAATGCTACACAGACAAATGAGGAAAGTGTCATCAATGACTTCATTGACATTTATGACTATGATAGTGTCCCTACCCCTAAACTCGATCATAACATTTGTACCCTTGAATCCATTCATCATGACCCTTTACCCCTAGTTCACCCCGAACTCATTGATTGGGATCCGAAGAGACTGCCACAACTAGATGTATTTTAAAATGATGAGGCAATCATAAAATTGTTGGGAGCATGAGAGGACACACCTCTTTGGGATCATAAAGTAGGTTTCACCATAGAACTCAATAGTGTGGCTTACTTTGGGGAAGGTTCCAAGCCTTTCAGTCGCAAAATTATTGAAAATATAAATAGGTCTTCTAGTGAAAACCACTCCAAGACGTTATTAGACTCGAAAAAAGTAAAAATAAAGGATGTATCCAAGGGTGAAAACCTCTATGAGGCACTTGAGGATGGAAGGATAGACACACTTCCCCTAGCACTCTATCATGAATAATTATCTATGTTGGTGGAGAATACATTACCAACAAATCTAGGCACAGAAGAAAAACCAAGGTTAATTCATCTAGAAAAATCATTAACACCCGAATAGAAAATAAAGCATATACAATTTTACAAGGAAATACAAGTCAACATTGCATGGTCCTACATAGACATGTTGGGACTTGATCCAGATTTAGTAATGCATCGCTTGTCTTTTCCACCTAGGGAAAAACTTGTTAAGAAAAAGTTGAGAAAAATACACCTGCATATTGCTCTATTGGTAAAAGCTAAATTACAAAAGTTGCTAGATGTGGGATTTATAAGACTTGTTGACTATGCTGATTGGATTTCAAATTTAGTACCAGTTTCAAAACCTAATGGGGGTATCCGAGTTTACGCATATTTCATATATTTAAACAAAGTTGGTCCTAAGTATGACTTCCCACTTCCAAACATTGACATGATAGTGGATTTGATAGCAAGGCATAAAATTTTATCTCTCATGGATGGTTTCTTAGGCTACAATTAGATTAAAATTGCTCTTGAAGATCAAATTAAGATAGCCTTCACTTGTCCTTGGGGAACCTTCTATTGGAATGTTATGCCCTTCGGGGTGAAGAACATCGGAGCCACATACCAGTGTGCAACGACCACTATCTTTCATGACATGATGCATACCTATTTGGAAGAATATGTAGATGATTTATTGGGAAAATCATACACCAGAGTTGGACATCTAGAGATCATGGACAAATTTTTCACAAGACTAGAGCAATACAAGGTAGATGATTGAATCCTAAGAAATGTGCCTTTAGGGTAACCTCTGGGAAACTCCTTGGATACATTATCTCATCTAAAGGAATTGAAGCTGATCCTACCAAAGTAAAGGCCATACTTGAAATGCCTCCACCTAAGAATATCAGTCAATAGCGATCATTACAAGGAAAACTTCAGTCTATCCATCATTTTATAGCACAACTTGTAGATAAATTTCAACCATTTCAACATCTATTATGTAAGAATGTTCCATTCAAATTGAATGACAAGCCTTTGTTCCTTTATATATCCATAACCACCACAGCACTGGAGGAACCTTTGGCACATCATGACTCTAAAGGAAAGGAATGTGCAATATATTACATCAGTCATACGCTAGTGGGATATGAGCTCAATTAGTCTTATCGAAAGAGCGTGTCTTGCCATATTTTTTTCCCATAGAATCTATGACATTACATGTTTACACGCCAGACAAAGCTCATCATAAAAATTGATCCTCTTAAGTACCTCCTGAACAAACCAACACTCATAGGACGATTGGCTAAATGGGTTATGATTCTTAGCGAGTTTGATATTGAGTACGTAGAAAGAAAAGCAATCAAAGGACAAGCTACAACAGATCAACTCGTTGATGCTCCTGTGACAAATAATCATCCTCTTATTACAAATTTTCTTGACGAATCAATCTTCCATATGGAACCTAAAGATCTTTAGACTTTATATTTTGATGGATCCTTCACACAAAGTGGTTCTAGGGTTGGCATTATCTTTGTCGCACCACAAGGGGATTGTATACCTAAAGCTTATAAGATACAATTACCATGTACCAACAATATTGTAGAATATGAGGCATTACTTTCTGGGTTCCATATGGCTATACAATGGAAAATCCTATAGTTGCATGTTCTTGGTGATTCTTAGCTAGTGATCAGACAAGTTAATAATGACTATAAAACAAAACATGAAAAATTGATGCCTTACAAAAGAATGGTGGATGATTTCTGTTAGTGCCATTTCTGGTTATCTCATTGTCTAGTTGTGTACTCTTGTTTTTCATGACAAAACTTTAGCTATGGGGTGTTTTTCATTTTGGCACGTGGGTTAAATGGGCTCCCACAAGGGTTGAGCCCAGCGTGCTAGCGTTCATCTCTCCGGTGGGGCGGCCTGTATTAGGGTTTATCCTGGTTTTTCTCTTCCTCATTTTTGGGTTTTTAATTTAGTTCCCCTTTCTCTTTTGCTTGCCTTGGTTTTTCTTTCAGAATCGGGGGCAGAACAGATGCTTGAACGGAACTAGAACTTCTCCAATTCTGAGGTTCTAGTTCCTGTTCACACATTTGTCCTAGTTCTGATTCCGTGTGTTTGTTGTTCCTTTTTCGTTCTGCCTACGGCGGTCGCTGGTCATTTTCCTCTCCATCTCTTCACTTGTATTTTGTTTTGTTTCCTTTGGCGGGCGTGGGATCAGAACGGGAATAATTTTTGTAACCTTTTTCAAGTTTTGTGTCTCGGGTTTTGTTCCGCTCCGACCCCGCGGCTTCTCTTTCTCCTGTCGGTTCTGGCTCCGCCTCCGTGGTCTTTTGTGGAGGTGGGAGCGGGATGGTTTTTGGTCCCGGTCCCTTTTGTTCCTTATTGTTCCCCGCTCCGACCCCGTCTCTTTCCTGGTTCCAGCTCCGGCCTGGGTTGGTTCCCTTTCCGCTGGCTTTTTGATTTATTGACCCACCCGGTTTATTTTAACTTAAGTGGTTTCCCCGAGCCCCGTTTTTCGTTCGTTACCAGCCCCTTGCTACCATTTTTATAGGCCCTGCGTTGTTTTCGCTGAGACCTTTGGCGCTTGGGATAACCTCTCGGCGATCCCCATGTTGTCTCCCCGAGGTCTCTTTTTCGTCGACCTGTGTTGGTTGAGGTTGGGGAGATGCTTCCCCGACTTCTTTGTGTCTCACCGATGGACTTTTCCCTTCGGCATGTTGGCATCTACTCGGGGTAAGGTCTTAGCGAGTTATGTATTGTCTCCCCGACTTGTGCGTTTTGGGATCCCATCAATGTAAGTTTTGATCTACGGTGGGAGGTCTTCGCGAATACGATTTGTTACACCGACCGGAAACATAAAGGATAATCTGTTCGGCAGGGGTCTGGGCTTTTGGTGTAACATCTCGGCGAGTCTCTATTGTTATGCCGACCCGGTGGAGTGAAGGATGTTTATCGGCATGTGTTATGGCTATCAGTGTAAGGTCGTGGCGAGTGACCTTCGGTCTCGCCGACCTTACACGTTGGTTTACTTTGATTTACACATCGTTATGAGGTTGGCGATGTCTTGGCGAGCGTGTGGTCCCGGGGTGACTTTCGGCGTAACATGGAGTTCTCTACATAACGTCTTGCTGAGGGGTAAAAGCTATAGCGATACACATGATAGGTGCTCTTCGGCAAGAGAAGCAAAAGGTTACGGTGACATAACAGAAGGGTAAAAGATATAATTTCGGTATGACAAATGGCTTTCAACATGGTGTCTCTGTGATTGTCTTTGGCTATACTGAAATGTAAGAAGGGCATGGGGCTACTCCTAGGCTTCGATATAACAATTGGAGTATCACAGCGACTACGATGAACAAGGGCGCGCAGGGAAAGTGATTGAATTGCCTTCAGTGTGGTGGGGGTAATGTCTCAGCGACTGTTTCGATGATGAATAATGGTGCACTCGGTATCCTATGTGGACTTTGCTGGGATGTTACGCCGACCCACTGGCCTCTTTTCGCCAGTGATCGCCTACTCCAATGAATAATGGAGATTTAAAAGGCGGTCGTTTGATCTCAATCGATCGACGGCCCAAATTCATTTTCACGTGTTTCAGGGTTTTTGTTGTGTTCGCTTGCGAAGCCTGGAGCATTCATGGTGGCAGATGAGAGGATTGTTGGATCCACTGAACCAGCATTCATGGCGGTCTTCTGAGGCAGGACGGCATGGCTCGAGTATGAGCACGCAGATTCTACAATAGATTTAATGTTGACTAACATATTTGTTCTGGTTGCAATGGGCGCCCATGTCTGTCCTGCCTAATTTGACCTGATCGAGTCTACATCGCGATTTCTCATAGATTTAATTGCACAGAGCATTCAATGATATTTTGATTGGCTAGTAGGTCAGATGACTGGGCCTGCGCACTGTTTTTGGGTTTGCCCTGTCATCTGATGATGTGTAATCTCCTCTGGCCGATTGCTTGTTGCTTCTCCTGTTCCTATAAAGGAGAATTTCATGGCCAGATGTAAGGGTTCAGAACTTTGGTGTTCTGTTCCACATTTTCTGAGTTCTGAGATTAGCCTGGGATAGATTAGGGTTTGGTCTTAAGTTATTTTGGAGTCTGTAAACTATAATGTTGAATTCCTTTGTAAATGCAATCAGTTAAGCAGGATTACATGAAGATGCTTATCTTTCATGCACATCATCATATTGTCTCCACATTTGTAGGCTTTTAATCATTTGAATAAATGCATAAGGTGTTTTTGTTCATCTTCTCATACTTCATGGGACTATGTTATTTGTTGATAGGTCTGCTTCAAGGAAGCAATTAAATCCTTTGAATAGATAGCAGTGATTACTTGTTTGCAGGTTGGATTTGGTAAGAAGAGTCTGGTTGATACCAGAGCTGGATTGTTAGTGTAAGGCACCAATAGCTGATGTAAGGCATTAGCAAAACAAAATCCACTGATTGAGTCCTGTTTGCAGATGAATTCCATCTTTTGTGTGTGACTCCATGACCCTAGATTAGGCATTGATCTGTCATGCGGCCTATTCCTCTTAGAAAACCTTTTAAAATTATTGAATATCTTTTGTCTAACATCTTGCCCTACCTCCTGGTTGCTTCAAGGTTGAGCTACTGAGAATCTAGCCCCATTTGAGGTCCTCAACGCTTGGCATCAGGAGTCATCTGCTATAAAAAGCAATGTCTATTCTTATTTGAGGCATTGTGTGGGTATACCCGCCCTAGTTCTGTAGAGCCTAAAGTGCAGAAGATCTTTTGATCTTGTTAGTTGGTCCAAGCCCTCCGAGCTGCTTTTGACTAGAGTTGGCTACTCCATAGGTAGAATAGGAGACCAACCTGGTTTGTAGTAAAAAACCACCAACAAGATGGTGACTCCGCTGGGGATATAACAAAGAAAATTCTTAATCAGACATTCAGAGTGGCATTTCTCATTTGCCCATCTGAGTCACCAACAAGATGGCGACTCTACTGGGGATATAACAAAGAAAATTCTTTATCAAACATTTAGAGTGGCATTTCTCATTTTCCCATCTGAGTCACCAACAAGATGGCGACTCCATTGGGGATTTACTCAAAAATTTGGTTATAAGTGCCATATCAAAGAGTCATATTTGTTTTCCATGTTGGTGTTTTTCAAAGTTTGAAGGATTGTTGGCCTGGTGAGAGTTTTGTTGCAGTGAACCTGAAAGCTACAAGATCTATGGTGCTCTGTCGGATGAAACTCAAAGAAAGATTTACATGTAAGTGAGCTTCATACCTTTTGAAGCTCAGTCCTCTACAAAGAGGTGGCGACTCTGTCAGGATGAACCTGTTGAAGATTCAAAGAATAGTTCCATGGTTGCAACGTTCTCAGGTATTCTTCATGCTTTTGAACATTTAAAAAAAAAATTGTATTCCCCTTTATTTGGTGATCAAGCACTATCATCAAGGGAGGTTTGAATGTGCAACTGGATAGTGTAGAGGGATAGGTTTCATTTGCAAAATGCATTGTTGTCCTGATTTTCCCTCTACAAGCTATGATACCATGCTTAAGGCATTGTCCTGTCTTTATAAGAGGGCATATGATAATGAAAGATATAGCCCTTTGGATTTTGATAAAATCCAAGGTTACCCACATGCTACCCCTAGGGGAATCAATAAATATTTACCCAAGTTTAAAGGTGGTGTTGAGGAATCAGCATCAAGACATATGTGGTGTTTCATTGATTTCATGGGAGACTGTTAGGTTGAAAAGGAGGATGTGGTTATGAAGTTGTTTGTTAGAACTTTAGAAGGTGTGGTCGATGATTGGTTTACTTGCTTACCGGTGCACTCCATTAGCTCATGGTATTAGCTCAGGACTTTGTTCCTTGATACCTTTGATGATGCTTCGTCAGATGATGAGGAAGTTGTTTTCGAACAACTTGCAGAGGTGGTGCCCCAAGCAGATAATCAGAGGTTGATTCTCCCAAGCCAAGAACCCGAAGAGAAATATCAGTTAGATTGGCCCTTTGGAGAAGGGAAGTGTGATCAGCAATGTGATGAGACAGTTAAGTAGTTCAAGTGCACAAATGAGTGCAGTCTTGACACAAGTCTTCATGAGAAGACAAATGAAGTTGTTGATACAGGGAGTGGTCTAGAGGATATCAGATTTGACTATGAGGATGTGGAGTTTCACTCTCATGAAGGTAATATTTTTGAAGAAACCTTGGGATATCCTGATTTGTGGCGTGGTATTGTATCCAGTCCTAGTGGAGGTCAAGAAGAGGAAGAAGTGGTTGAGAGGGTAGGACAGAACATTGACCTACTAAGCTGTGAACAAATATCAGATTTGTTAACCACAGAATATCAAAGGTTTGCACACAACAACTCTAGGTTGTTGTGGGCAACTCATATTGGTCTTGACAATGAGGACCTGCGGGATGCAAGGTATGATGCAAGTGATTCCAATGCCCCTTCTAATGGTGATCTTACAGATCATGATGAAACTGATTTGAGTCTGAAATCAGATTGTGCTTCTGAACCATAGTTGCTTAATAGTGAGCAAGATTGGGATGATGATGACAGTCGAACAACCCATGAGGATGAGTTAGAGTCCTTTGATAACTCTCGTTGCCAGCATGGTGAAGAATAGAGCCAAGTGAAAAGAGGAAGTGGGAGTAGTAGTTTAAACCATCATTGCACTAATGATGTGTCTCCTCCTACTGAAAATGATATAGAGCAGTTGCAAGATGTGTTGAATGGTGAGTGTATCCCTTTACATACACTTGATGAAGTTTTCACATAATGTGACAATATGCAGAGCACTGGAGCTAGTTGTTTTCAGCTTCAGGGTAATGTAAATAGTGAATATGACAGTTTGTTGCCACATAACAGTCAGCATTTTGAAAGTATGCCTAACTTTCAAATGCATAAGGATCATGTACATGTTTATAATCATGAATATGACAGCATGTTGAGAGGTACTAACATGTTTTGTCAAGTAGCTAATTGTGATCAGACTGTGTTTTTATGCAGTCCTGATCAGTATTAACATGTATTGCCACAAGATACAGAATCAAAGAATCAAGAAGGTGGTAATGATGAAGTTTATTGGATCTGGTTGCCAGTTGAAGATAAAACTAAACAGAGAGCAAGTTTTCACTTGCACAGAGGCAATCAGATACTTGTGTTTGTAGAGATGCATTCATTTACACTATTACAGATTGGCAGGGGCAAGCACAAGTTAGGGAATGTCAGCTCATTTAGTGGAATTGTGTTCGATAGAGGAAAGTTGTGGCTTCACATTTTCATTTGGTGGCATAGTGTCATCAAATGAAATAAAGAATCAACAATGTGACTCTTAAATTGCCTGTTCATGGACAATTCATGAGGGTGCCTCTTCTGGCATATCTTTCTCCATGAACATTAGGTTAGGTTTTTTGCTTCTCTAGTCGGTTTTGTTTTGCTGTGTCTGCTAACCTTGTCCGGTTAGCTCCTCGCTATTTTTAGGTTTCTTTTTGTTCTAGTCTGCTCTCCCAGTGATTTGAATTCTTGCTATGCCCACGAGGGGCATACATCCCCAACTGGAGCCTATGTTAGTGTCATTTCTGGTTCTCTAATTGTCTAGTTGTGTACTCTTGTTTTTCATGACAAAACTTTAGCTATGGGGTGTTTTTCATTTTGACACGTGCATTAAATGGGCTCCCACAAGGGTTGAGCCCAGCGTGCTAGCATTCATCTCTCCGGTGGGGTGGCCTGTGTTAGGGTTTTTCTTGGTTTTTCTCTTCCCTATTTTTGGGTTTTTAATTCGGTTCCCCTTTCTCTTTTGCTTGCCTTGGTTTTTCTTTCAGAATCGGGGGCGAAATGGATGCTTGAACGGAACTAGAACTTCTCCAATTCTAAGGTTCTAGTTCCTGTTCACGCATCCATCCTGGTTCTGATTCCGTGTGTTTGGTGTTCCTTTTTCGTTCTGCCCTACGGCAGTCGCTGGTCTTTTTCCTCTCCGTCTCTTCACTTGTCTTTTGTTTTGTTTCCTTTGGCGAGCGTGGGATCAAAATGGGAATCATTTTTGGAACCTTTTTCAAGTTTCCTGTCTCGGGTTTTGTTCTGCTCCGGCCCCGCGGCTTCTCTTTCTCCTGTTGGTTTTGGCTCCACCTCTACGGTCTTTTGCGGAGGCGGGAGTGGGATGGTTTTCAGTCTCGGTCCCTTTTGTTCCTTTTTTTCCCCCGCTCTGACCCCGTCTCTTTCCTGGTTTCGACTCCGGCCTGGTTTGGTTCCCTTTCTGCTGGATTTTTGATTTATTGACATGTCTACTCGGTTCATTTTAACTTAAGTGGTTTCCCCGAGCCCCATTTTTCGTTCGTTACAGGCCCCTTGCTACCGTTTTTACCGCCCTCGCGTTGTTTTTGTTGAGACCTTTGGTGCTCCGGATAACCTCTCGGCGATCCTCGTGTTGTCTCCCTGAGGTCTCTTTTTCGTCGACCTATGTTGGTTGAGGTCAGGGAGATGCTTCCCCGACTTCTTTGTGTCTCACCGATGGATTTTTCCCTTTGGCATGTTGGCGTCCACTCGAGGTAAGGTCTTAGCGAGTTATGTATTGTCTCCCTGACTTGTGCATTTTGGGATCCCATCGGTGTAAGTTTTGATCTGCAGTGGGAGGTCTTGGCGAATACAATTTGTTACACCGACTGGAAACATAAAGGATAATATGTTTGGTAGGGGTCTGGGCTTTCAGTGTAACATCTCGATGAGTCTCTATTGTTATGCCGACCCAGTGGAGTGAAGGATGTTTATCGGCATGTGTTATGGCTATCGGTGTAAGGTCGTGGCGAGTGACCTTCGGTCTCGCCGACCTTACATGTTGGTTTACTTTGATTTACACATTGTTATGAGGTTGGCGGTGTCTTGGCAAGCATGTGGTCCCGGGGTGACTTTCGGCATAACATGGAGTTCTCTACATAACGTCTTGCCGAGGGGTAAAAGCTATAGCGATACACATGATAGGTGCTCTTCGACAAGAGAAGCAAAAGGTTACGGCGACATAACAGAAGGGTAAAAGATATGATTTCGGTATGACAAATGGATTTCGACATGGTGTCTCTGTGATTGTCTTTGGCTATACCGAAATGTAAGAAGGGCATGGGGATACTCTTAGGCTTCGATATAACAATTGGAGTATCACAGTGACTACGATGAATAGGGGCGCGCAGGGAAAGCGATTGAATTGCCTTCGGTGTGGTGGGGGTAATGTCTCAGAGACTGTTTCGATGATGAATAATGGTGCACTTGGTATCCTATGTGGACTTCGCTGGGATGTTACGCTGACCCGCTGGCCTCTTGCTGCCAGTGGTGGCCTGCTTCAACGGCCAATGGAGATTTAAAAGGCGGTCATCTGATCTCAGTCGATCGACGGCCTAGATTCATTTTCAAGTGTTTCAAGGTTTCTGTTGTGTTCGCGCGCGAAGCCTGGAGCATTCATGGTGGTAGATGAGAGGGTCACTGGATCCACTGAACCAGCATTCATGGTGGTCTTCTGAGGCAGGACGGCATGGCTCGAGTATGAGCGCGCGGATTCTACAATGGATTTAATGCTGACTAACAGATTTGTTCTGGTTGCAATGGGCGCCCATGTCTGTCCTGCCTGATTTGACCTGATCGAGTCTACATCATGATTTCTCGTAGATTTACCTGCACAGAGCATTCAATGATATTCTGATTGGCTGGTAGGTCGGATGACTGGGCCTGCGTGCTATTTTTGGGTTTGCCCTGTCATCTGATGATGTGTAATCTCATCTGGTCGGTTGCTTGTTGCTTCTCTTGTTCCTATAAAGGAGAATTTCATGGCCAAATGTAAGGGTTCATAACTTTGGTGTTTTGTTCCACATTTTCTAAGTTCTGGGATTAGCCTAGGATAGATTAGGGTTTGGTCTTAAGTTATTTTGGAGTCTTTAAACTGTAATGTTGAATTCCTCTATAAATGCAATCAGTTAAGCAAGAATACATGAAGATGCTTATCTTTCATGCACATCATCATATTGTCTCCACATTTGTAGGCTTTTAATCATTTGAATAAATGCATAAGGTGTTTTTGTTCATCTTCTCATACTTCATGGGACTGTGTTATTTGTTGATAGTTTTGCTTCAAGGAAGCAGTTAAATCCTTTGAATAGATAGCAATGATTACTTGTTTGCAGGTTGGATTTGGTAAGAAGATTATGGTTGATACCAGAGCCGGATTGTCAGTGTAAGGCATTGATAGCTGATGTAAGGCATTAGCAAAACAAAATCCATTGATTGAGTCTTGTTTGCAGATGAATTCCATCTTTTGTGTGTGACTCCATGACCCTGGATTAGGCACTGATTTGTCCTGCAACCTGTTCCTCTCATAAAACCTTTTAAAATCATTGAATATCTTTTGTCTAACATCTTGCCCTACCTCCTGGTTGCTTCAAGGTTGAGCTACTGAGAATCTAGCCCCATTTGAGGTCCTCAACGCTTGGCATCAGGAGTCATCTACTATAAAAAGCAATGTCTATTCTTATTTGAGGCATTATGTGGGTATACCCACCCTGGTTCTGCAGAGCCTAAAGTGCAGAAGATCTTTTGATCTTGTTAGTTGGTCCAAGTCCTCCAAGCTGCCCTTGATTAGAGTTGGCTACTCCATAGGTAGAATAGGAGACCAACCTGGTTTGTAGTAAAAAACCACTAACAATTTCAAGGCCTATTTCACATCAATTTCCTTTGAGAAGATCCCCCCAGATAGCAACGGAGTTGTTGATGCAATGAAAATAATTGGTTCACTTGTGGAAATGCCTAGCAATGCCACCTACTGTGAGTTCTTGGTAGAGCCTCTTTTGGAACCTACTTACAACGTACCACAATATGAAATGATTTATCTTATTGTTAGTCCTAATTCTCAATGGTATGGGGATATTTATACCTATCTCCATGATAACATCTTGCCATCAGACCTATCTAATAAATCCCATAAAACCTTTATCTGTCAAGCCTCCTTTTGCATAATCTTAGTCGATACCCTTCACTGTCGAGGTCTCTATGGTACTTTACTCAGATGTCTTGAGCATGACGAGGTCAAAACTGCTTTACGATAAATACATGAAGGTATATGTGGGGCACATTCTAGCGGTCCTACCTTAGCCAATAAACTCTTGCATATGAGTTATTATTGGACTAAAATGGAAAATGATGCTTATTAGTTTGTTAAAAATGCAAGAAATGTCAAAAACATATAGATTTGATACATTCTCATGCACAAGAATTGTAGTCTCTCATTACACCATGGCCCATTTATCAGTGGGGACTCGATCTCATGGGAAAGATCCATCCACCTTCATCCAATGGTCATAAGTTCATTCTTGTTACCACAGAATATTTCATGAAATGGATTGAAGTTGTTCCCCTCACTCATATCACTGGAAAAAAAATAGCTACTTTCATACTAAACTATATCATTTTTTGTTATGGTGTTCCTTTATCCATTATCATAGATAATAGTCATCCATTCAAAAATTGGGATGTCCATGAACTCTATGAGAAATTCCATATACAACATCATTTTTCTACACCTTACTATCCTCAAGGTAACGGCCAGGTTGAGGCCTCTAACAAGAACATCCTCAAAATTCTTAAAAATATGGTCAATGAAGCTAGTCGAGATTGGCATGTTCAATTGAATCCTGCCTTGTGGGCTTATCGCATGAGTGTCTGCACTCCCGCAGGCACTACCCCCTATGCCCTTGTCTATGGATCTAAAGCCATATTTCCCATCGAGGTCAATTTTCCTTCTTTGCAAGTCTCCTTGTGCAATCAAATCAGTGATGAGGACTACTAAGTTTCTTGTTTGCAGGAATTGGAACTATTGGATGAACAAAGACAAAATGCTTTCAATCATCTTAGAGCATACCAACAACGGATGTGCCAAAGTTATAACCATAAATTGAAACCACGTACATTCAAGATTGGGGATCTTGTCCTTCGTGAAAATCCTCACAATCAACAAGACAGAGAAAGGAGGGGTAAATTTGAGCCTAACTGGTTGGGTCCATACATTATCACTACTGTGTATGGATCTAGGGCATACCAATTATCTACTCCAGAAGGTGAATTACTCAGTGATCCCATCAACAGTATGTACATTCGCAATTTTTATACCTAAGTACTTTAGATAGTACACTCTTTTAAAGTCCTAAAAAAATATTAAAAAAATGGAAAAAGGTCCTAAAAAAATACAAAAAATTGGAAAAAAATCCTAAAAAAATAGAAAAAAGTCCAAAAAAAATACAAAATATATAAAAAAAAATGAAAAAAGTAAAGAGAAATCAATTCGTTCAATGGTGAAAACCAATTCGGTGGCACCTTGAGCAAGTACCATGGTGAAAACCGAGAAAATTGATGCCATGTGTAGAGGCTTTGCTCCTCTTTCCTTTGGAGCTCCACTTGATCTTTCCATTCAACCTCCACTTCATAATAGCCTTTTCACACTCACCATGGCTTATGAATTGTTTGGCATTCCCCTCGCTTGCTCGCTTTGGCATGCATACTAGGTTGGTCCTATCCCTCACTGGGGCATTTCTTCAACCTTAGTTGTGGGTTGGGACACTAAGCATCTTGCGGTCAAAGAAACTATCCTCTCTATCTATCTGCTCATTCTATAGTATACCTCTAAAAAATCCCAAAAAAATCAAATATTTTGAAAAAATTCAAAAAAAAAAATCACATAACTCCAAAACAATGACACTTTTAGATCACCACACAACTTTGAACTTCAACAAAATCAAAATGTGCAACGATTGAAAATCAAGCAGACATTGCAACATACCTATCAACCCCCCTTGCAGATCCAACCAAATGCATAAACTATGACAAGAATCAGATCTACATGGAAGCATGACACCTATTTGTTTGTCGATCTTTGATTGTTTTATGTTTTTTATCTTTGATGGCATGTCTTTTAGCTTCTCGAGGATGTCTTGGACTAGAGAGGTGAGGATCTAGGGTATGTTCACTTGTTTGTTGTCTGTGGATTGTTTCTTATTCACAGGATGATTCGTCTTAAGACATGGTTGTCTAAAATCATCAAGGACCTATGAGTCTGGTGTGGATGAGAGCATTCCTTGTTTGATAGTGTCTTCCATGCAATAATTATTCAAGTCATCTAAGGTCCTTATACCTAGATGCTTATACATCATTGCTAAATAAAAACACAAACAATATTTAGGTCATCTAGACGTTCATGTTATCTAGACACTTATAATAATTTGCTACATAATAAGCTCTATGATGATAAAGCACAAGAAGCTTCATCACCTTCATTTCCTTCATATCTATTTTTAGACATCATTTCTTCCATCATTCATTTCCTTCATCACTTCATGTTTCTTCATGATCCTTATCTCAAAGGGTACTTAATCAGTTTATCTAATTGATGCTTTTCTTTTAATCCAAATATCAAATAAATCAACTTTCTTTTTAGCATGGGACTCTAATGCTCCTTGATCACTCAATTTATTAATCAATCATTATTTTGTGCTAGCATCAATCTCAATCAGCTTAATAAGCTTATTAACCTGGCTATACCAAGCATTTCCATCAATTGTTCGGTTATGCCTATCAACCTGTGCATTTTCATCAAATGTGCATCTTCACTTATCAGTTGTGCATTTTCATCAAATGTGCATCTCCGCTTAATTACTCATGCAATGTCAATTATTGAAAATCTTCTCCTTGTGATCTATCGAGAGATTAATCTTGTCACAGCTTGTTCGATCAATCTCTCAAGGAGGCATATCATCCTTATCATCATCCTTACCAGGACGTCCCTAGGACATGTATTAGTTAATCAATTATTCTTCTTTGAAACAATGCAACAGGTTGCATTGTCTCAAAGAGGGGCAAAATGTAGACACTCAAAATTTGTCCTCACAATCGTCCTATTTTTCATCTATTAATTAAATGGATATTATTATCTGTTTAATTAATTCATTTAATACTTTCTTCTATTCATTCATTCATCCATTTAAATCATTAACATATTATAAGCATTATCTATTTGTATATTCGTTTATTAACCATTTATCCATTTCATCTTACTCTATTCACATTATTATTAAATTATCCATGCATTCAACTCACATTAATCTTTATCTATTTACATATTTCATTAAACCATTTAAATACATAAAACCATTTAATCATTCATCCAAATTCACAAATTCACTTTTCATCTAAATTCCTAAACCTCCGCCCTATCATAAATCCTCTTATTTATTTCTTTCATTTCCATCAATTGCACTTGATTAAGTAATATGGGATAATTATTAATTTCTTATTTTACTCTTTTAATCCCACATCTCTTCCACAACATGAATCCATCGTGTGAGGACATCTATATAAACCCTCTCTTCTCACCATTGAGCATACATACACACACATATTCAAGATTCAATACACACATATTCAATTTCAATCACACATCTTTATCCATTCATCATAGCTTCTTGTTGCATTTGTGCTTGTGACAATCTTAGAGTAGTAAATGCATAAATCAAGATCTTGATGATAGGAGAACAATGGAGTTAGTTTTCTTTTGAATGCATGTTTGCATAGTTTAGTTTTACATTTTTTGCATTTGTGTTCAATTTAGAAAAGCTTCATTGACGTTATGCTGAGATTTTGATTTGGGTTTATAGATTAAATCAGTTTTTCATTTTCAGTGTAAACAGTAATTATAAAACCATGAGCTAAAAATACCTAAAATGTGGCACCCAAATTTTGAGCTAAGATCAAAAACTAAAAATAGTATATTCCTTTCACCTACTATAAGCTCAACATAATCAGCTAACCAACATGGGAAATTCATTGTGTATTCATTATATTTATTCAAAAATCTCTTATGCTATGTCATAACATGCCTCATAAGTCTATCAACAAGTGTAACCCACTCTTACACTCTCTTTTATGTTCCATAGATGAGTTCTTATATATCCATCATGGGAAGCTCTAATTAAGTGTAGCATATGAAATGTGATCATCATCATCTAAATCACTTTCAATCCCCTTGTCCTTGTTTACCATAACATAATTTTTATTATTTCCCCTTTCTACCAAGAGGGTACTAATCTGAGATGTAAATTCATATATTTATTTTCTGCATGCCCTTCTTTATTGCAATGATGGCAGTGTAATTTACATTTACCTTTTCTCTTTTCTTTTACTATAAAAGTATAACTCTTAATGTATTTTTCCTTCTATAATTTTACTCATTTTTTTGTTCATTTCCCTTATTGCAAGCTAAAATAACTCCCTTCTTTTCCAACTCATGATAGTGTGTTTGATCACTTACCTCATCAACATTTTGAGGTTTGGCATGAGGATTTAGCTCTAGAAATATTCAAGCAAGCCTCTTACATACTCTATCAACACCTTACACTCTATGATGTCCTTCCCAAGTTGAAATTATCTTTTCCTTAATTCACTCATGTAATCTTGGAAACTTTTCCCTTTTTATTACTTTAAATAATATCCTTGCATTACCTACTTTTTTTCATGGAAAATAGTCTAAAATTTCTTTTACAATAAATTCGTAAAATAATTCCACTTTGAGGTTGGTGCAACTTTAAAATTTCTAAAGAATGAGCATAAATCTCAAACCATGTGAGAGGATGTCCAACAAGCTTTAACCTCATGAAATAAATATGTTATTGAGGAGAAAGATGTAACCTATATAATACACTTTCATCTAGGAAATTGCTTGTCTAATTTATTTACACTTATCTCTCCATCATATGGTTGGAGAGTTTTTTTTCCTTAGATTTACAGAAATTATCAAATTTGGAGCAATTTCTTTCTCTACTTAGCTCCATCTTCATCTCAGTGCAACTTACCTCTATCAATTTCAATCAAAGTAAGCATAATAATTTCTAACCTATCAAGCCTCTCTTCAAACAGCAAAATTTTGACCATATATTTTTCCAACCTTGAAGACCTTTATTCTCTATCTTCTTCCACAAAACTTATTTTCCTAAACCTTCCCAACCACTCTTTGGACTCTATTTTAGGCTCAAATGGAACTAGAATTCATTTTCCACTTGATCTTATGAATGTCATACACAAGAGAAATTAAGAAATTAAGAAATTATTTCAAATGGTGAATTATTTTGATACCACCTAATCTATGAAGAGGTGCCTCTTTTCCTCAAGGCACTCACCAACTCATAAATTATTAACTCTTTCTCTAATACAAAATTTATACAATTATACAAACCACCAACTAATATAAGTTAACAATGACAAAGTTATCGAAAAAAACTAAAATAGATGCACACAAAGTCAACAATAGAAAACACACACAAAATTCCAATTAAATAAACCCTTTAAAAGGAAGAAAAATCCAAGAAGAGTGTGATCTCTTGCCTCATGCCACTGAAACACAATTTATAAGTATTAAAACACTACAAGGTGCATCAGAACAATAAATAATAAAAGATAATTCTTTTGGCATGCCTAATTTTCCTCATGCCTATGAAAATGCTACTTCTAATGCACAACTAAAGTTTTCATAACAAAATCCAAGCTTTTGGAACTTCATCCAAAATCTTCAAATAAGTTTCCCCTCACTCCCATGACCAATGAAAGATCAAAAGTCACCCAAATGAAGTAGCCAAACTTCTAAGTTGTTTGCACTATAGTTCTCACATGCCTAAAACAGATGTTCACTAGTTTCCATGGTCCATTTGTTGAGGCGTATAGGCATTCATTAGAGCAGAGAGTAAATTCGCTAGGGCATATTGTTTGTGTTTTTTTATAAAACATTCACATATTTTTGGGTACTTTCAAGGTCTACAAATTTGAATACATACATTTCAAAGGAGTCTCAAACCTTCCATGTTTACTAGTTTGAACATTCAATTTTCTCCACAACACTCTAAACTCCATCTTATTTGGTGGGCTTCAGCCAAAACTCCAATCGTCCAACATTGACAATTTATTTTACATATCATCAAGAGAACCATGTGACATCAATTATCTCATTGGGATATGTAATTCATTTACTAGACTAAGGTGTTTACTAACATGTTTGTTGTTTACCAGATTTCCCAGCTCCCCTAACCCAGATGATTTTAACCTCATTTTAGACCGGGATCAATCTGGAGATATCCTTGCCTTAGCTAGAAGTGGCGTTGATGATATTTTTAGGGTTTTAAAATGGGCCTATCAAGAAATTAAAGATCTTAATCTCAGAAATAGGGTTCTAAATAGCAAGTTGGAGGAACTAGAATTGAAGTTGTCTACTCTGAGCAATGAAGAAGGAAAACGGAAAAAGAACAATACTGGAATGGGAGATGATGACATTGAGGACAAGTTTAAGACTCTGGAAGCTGAAATTGTTAAAATAAAAAACAACATGAAAACTGTTGTGCAACAAAACCATAGAATGGCAAGGCACAATGCCATTATCATCAATGCAATGTCTGAAAAGTTGGAAAAGTCGCAACAAGGCTCGTTGGTTGTTGATTTGGAAGAGGACAAGGATAAAAGCAAGAATGATGACCAAGGAATAACGAAGAGGACCCGTGCCAACCTTAAGGGGAAAGTGCCTCCTACTACCCAGATGGTCCAGATCTTAAAGAGGGGGGTTCAGGAAATGAACAACATGGAAGCTGAGAGAGCGGAAACGTTAAAGTCCCAAGTTTAGTTGCTGCTAGTGTTTTGTCTGGTCTTTTTGGGTCTTTTTTTGGCCCTTGTTGGATTTTTTGGTGGTTGTGGCTTTGTCATTTTGTTATCCTCTCTACAGCCTCTTTGTTTATGGGGTCTTTGATGATCCTTTCTTTTGTTTGTAAACTTTGTGGTTTCGGGTCCCTGTTAAACTTGTTTTTTCCTCTTTCAAAAACATGTTTGTTGTTCTTTATTTTTCTGAATAAATAAATTAATATGTGTTGCACTATCAATTTTTATATACATTTCATGCAAAGCTCATGAGGTATGAATCTATTATAAATAGACATTGTTTTACTAATTTGGAGAGTATTAATATGTTGTTATTCTTTTGGTTGAATAAAATGAGGTAAATGCAAGTATGTATATACTTCAATTTTGAAATTTTAGTGGATCATATTTGATCAACCAGACATGGGAGGATTAAGAGGAAATGTATTTCAGATGATTAGTATATTTTTTGATGAATTTGTGTTTTATACTACTTTGCATAAAGGTTTATGTTACTCATACCTCAAAAATCAATAGATGAAAAAAATCACACCCTGAAAGTCTATGCAAAGCCAAACTTTAAACAACAAAACCAAAGCAAAAAGTAGGAAACAAGACCACCAAGCAATGAGAGTTAAACCATTAGAATGTGATGGAGGATCACAATCATTTGAGTTTCCCCAAACATAAAGAATACCCAATCAATGATAGGTATTCAATAATCACACCCTCTTTATTTATTTTTAAGATGAAAGTGACAAAACATGTTCTGTATTATTATATTTAAGCATCATCTGTATTCAAACTTTCATATCAAATTACTTTTGCTTTATATCAGCTGATTCTATATTTAGTGTATCATGAAAACTGGTTGTAGTAGACAGAAGAGATTTAGCAAGTGTTTCACATTCAGAGAATCAGAAATATAAATTAAATTTGATTGGCTTTGTTAACTCGGTTCAGCTATTTACTGGTTTGGGTAGCTGCCATTTAGATTGGTAACTGTCTATACTACAACAGAAAAGTTATTGTGACTGGTAATTGAAAAAAACCGAGACGTCTTTGATTTGACATGATTAGCGTAGCTAGTTTCTGTCTTTACATGTAGCATGAGACAAATCTAAATTATGGGTATTCCTGACCATTTAAGCTTTTCCAAGGTGTGGGAACCATAGAAGCAGCCTTTATAAAAGTAGAATCATAATCTAAACTGTTGCCAAAAAAAATAATTTATTGTCACATTTTCTCAGTTTCAATAGCATCTATATAGAAAAAAAATTATTCGGTTCATCACCAGCAGCCAAAGTGAGAGACAGTGATCTAAATACATCTAAATCTAACCGGATGTTATTTTAATCTTCTGAATCAAGATTTCCATTGGCAAGGAAAGCCAAACTTGGGAAAGCAGAGGTAGCCATAACAGAAACAAAAACTCAACAAGGGTGACAAGGAAAATATGCTTTCACAGAGGATTTGTATACAAAATGATACATCACTTGCAAAAAACCACTTCTTAATGATAACAAATTAGAATAAACCAATATATACTCAAGGAAGTACCTGGATTGATTAATAAGCTACAAAATCTAGCAGTTAAAAACTCCATTTTTGAGAGCCTTTAGAAACAAATGAATGCAAAAAGTGTCTATACTGTTCCACAAGCACATATACTTAAGAGCAGAAACTTTTACAAACTGGGTGTTCGTTATTATTCACAGAATTTACCAGATATTGCAAGACTTCAACCTGTGTTGTAAGACATGTGATGTAATGTGCTGTTTCTTGAAGCAAGGAGGAGGTGTCCATTGATTCCCCACCTGGAATTAGCCTTTGCAGCTTCCCTTTACGCTTATTAGCAAGATTTGCTTGAGATGAGATTACAGGATCCGATCTCTTAGTGCTAAAAATTCTGCATAAAGATAAACCGTGATTGCTCCTTATCCCATCAGAAGTCCTACACTTGTTCTTATGGGCTCGTCTCAGCTTGGACTGCAATACCAAATGAGATTGGTATCTGAGCCTCTGAGCAATTATCGCTTGGAATTTTTTGGGCCCCAGGATTTTTCTAAGAGCAGATCTGTTTTCCTCATTGCTAGAAATTCTGCTCAGGAGAGCTCGACTCCAGGCGGCCCGATTTGCAGTGAGAGCAAGAGATACATCCACAGCTAGCTTTATATTGCGATTTGAACCTGCTACTTCATCATCATTGCTAGTGGATGATTTTTTTAGGCCCTCAAGAGCTCCAAGAAGGTGTTTGAGATATATTTGTCTTGACCTCAAATTTTCACTATACTTCATGGTTTACAGGCTCAAGAATTCCTAGTGCAACTATAATTCAATTGGTGACAAGAACTTTTATGACTTTTAAAATCAGAAAGGATGGATTAGTTATACTGAACTAAATGAGATGGGCAGATAGTTGCTTTTCAGCATATTTTGAGATCAAAAGCATGATCCAGGACCTTGACAAGAAGCCTTTTCTGCATCTTTACTATTACAAGAGGAAAACTATCTGCATTAGGTATTATATTTTGGAGCAGCTCTGACAATTTCATGAAAACACCTATGAAAAGAAAGAACAACTGGGTGGGTAAGAGAAGAGAATAGTGGAGAAGCACATGCATTATCTCCTGCCATCATTGGCACTACTCTAACCTCACACCAACTCTGGATACAGATAAGGACTGACTTTTGCTTACCTCACTACCCATTCACGGTTTTACTGTTACTTCCATCATCCATGATGTTCCATTACGCAACCTGTCACGTGAGTTTTTCTTTTCAACCCTAAATATCCATTTCTCCAATCTAAAGCCGGTTTTTGGAATAAATGCATGTTAGTTCAGAGGCAAAGCTGTGTAGTTGGGTCTTTGTATGTCTGTTTGTCAAATGTTTATTAGATTTTCTAACCACTTTTCTCTTGTACAGTCTATCTTGTCGTTTCAGTTTCCATGCAATGGTGCAAATTGCTTCGTAAAACAATGCCCATATTGCGGCGAGTATGAACCTAGAAATTAGGAGCTCAATCTGGATTATAAGGCATACAGCTACTTTTAAAAAGTTAGTCGTAAGAAAAGGCTAAAAGTTAAAGAAGTGTATTTTATATTTTTTTATTCTAATAAATATTAATTTATTGTCATGGTGAAAATTACATTTACATGTCTTTTCCTATTTTAATGGAAGATTTTATATTTTATATCATTTAGGGTTTGTTTCACTTTTCTAATGTTGATATTTTTTCAGCTGAGGGGTATTCATTTCAACAAAATTGATGGAGACACAATATTGTTTTTGTCCTTTTATCATTCTTCTCGGATTTTAAACCTTGGTAGATTGTGTAATCAATGAACATACCACCTTATCAATTGTACTCAACCAATTGAACTATAACCTTTTAATAGTTCATTTTAATTAAAATGTCTATTGCATAATAATAATAAGTTTACAAGTAAATCTTTACTCCTTAAAAATGGTGTCGCTCTCCTCTACTCCCGTTGCTCGCTCGACCGTTGGAAACCCTCGCTTTCTTCAATGGAATCCTCTGTCACTTGATCCGGGTCTGCAGGTGCGTGGTAGCAAGGTGGTTGCTCATAACGGGAATCATGATTGCAAGGTGGATGCCCAGAATGGGCTCAATGGTGGGGCAAAGGTGGCTAGGGCAAAGGTGGCTAGGGCGATCGGTGGGCTTGGTGCAGAGGTTATTGGGGTCTAAAGGATGGATATTGAGCGTCTTGTGAATGAGAAGTGTCGCGGCAAGGATTCGATGGGCTCCTTTAGGGATGCCGTCAAGTTTGGTGGTCAGAATGGCGGTGTGGCTTCACATGCAAACCCTAAGGACGGGGAGGTCTCTCTTAACTCTACTAATCCTAGGTGTGGTGTTGGCCTCAAGTTGAGCTCTCCATTTCCAATTTGCTCGTCTTCCTCTATTCTTGAATTTTTTCTGGAGAATCTGGCTCTTGATCAAGAGGAATTTTTGTCTAACCATGCCCTGATTTGCCGATTTACAAGGATCTGGCCGAAGCTTTGTGATTTGCATGTTTGGGTTTCGGAGAACTTGCAAGAGTATATGGGGGGGGAGATTAGCATTTACCCCTGTGCAAAGGGGTTTTTCATTCTGGAATTTGATTCTTAGAAAGATAAGGAGCTGGAAATGGAGTGTGGCCCTTGGATTTTCCAAGGGGATTTCCTGTGTATGAAACCCTGGTTTCCAAAGTTTGACCCTCAAACGGAAATCTTTAACTCAGTATATTTGTGGGTTCGGCTGCCTTATCTTCCCATTCAATTTTGGGAACTTGACTGTTTGAGGGCCATCGGCAATCTCCTGGGGAGTTATCACTGTGTTGCTAAGGAAATGATCAGCTATCAGAATTCCCCTTGAACTCGAATTTGTGTCAAAATGGATTTGGCAAAGGGTCTCCCTACTGAGATGATCCTGAAGGTTGGCAATAGAAGTTGGAGGCAGCCTCTTGATTATGAAAAGATTGATTTTAGATGTAGGTGTTACTTTGCGACGGATCATTTTTCTTCCCATTGTTGAAAGCAGCATTCCCTTGGGAACCAAGCCTCGAGAAAGCCTTCGTGGTGGGTCGATGTTGAATCGAAGCACTATGTTGTTCCTTCCTCTTCTCCCAAAGCTCCAATAGAGTCTCAAGCCTCTCCAAAGGGGATCCATACTTCTTCTTTTAGGGACCAGCCTCTGTCCCTGCTTAATAGGAGTTCAAAGAACTTGGTGGTTGTTTCTCCTATAGATGGGAAGCAAGGTGCTTTGGACAGTGTTTCTTCAACAATCTCGAATCATTCCTCATCATCTTCGGGCCCTCCTGTTCCTATTGGTTTAAATTCCTTGGGTTCTGATCAGTCTAATCGAACTCCATCTGGGGAGGTTTTGAGGAGGGTTCCCTTTGCAGAGGTGGATCAAAACATGACGGCGTCACCTCATTGTGAGAAGGAATGGATAGAGGTAAAAAGGAGGAAATCTAGTCCAAACAAGCATAATATGTTGCTCAGATCAACCAATAAAGGAGGAAATGCCTCGGAGGTGGCTCTCTGATGGTTGGGTAGTATTTGGGTTTAGGCATGGTGGTTGTGTTTGTTGGATGTATGGGTGTCTTTGGTTTGGAGTTAGGTGGTCTGGATGTTTAGTGGTTTTGGGGGTTTGCACAGATGTCTCTCTTTGCAAATGGGGTTGGCGTTTAGGGTGGTTCAGGGGTTGGGTTTGATGTATCTCTACTAGATGATGGGTTGAACAATGTAATATCCTTTAGCAATCAATAAAAACAAATTTACGTATCAAAAAAAATAATAAGTTTACAAGTGGTAGGAATTTAACTTATGAAATTATTTTATTTTAATTTTATTATCATTTATTTTTAAAAATTGATATTAATTTTTATATTTTTTATTTGTTATGTAGAATAAATTTATGGGTGTGAAATTTGATAAATGATTTTTAAAATTAAATTTTAAAATTGGACCTTCTCATTTTTTCCTACTTATCATTGTGTTAAAATTATTTTAATACATATTTGTGTTGATTTATGTGTAATATTGTTGTATTTAGAGACATTTACTCATTCATTTGAAATCACCTAGGAGATTGAAGAATAATTGGAGAGATTATTCATTATAGAACATAGCAATATTATCAAAATATATGTCATCCTATGCATACTTACACACAAGTTGCTTGTTGCTTATCTCAATTCATAGTCATTGAGGCGGTCCTCTTAGGGGCTTGATTGATAGAACATGTATCTCACTTAGTAATTTCTCAAACAATGTTTGTATTTACATCATTTCTATATATTCAAATCATAAAGACAAATACAAGAAAACCTCAATTGTCATAGCTTAGTTACTCATTTGTAAAGTATAAATTGAAGTTCGCATGTCAATTTATTTTCACATGTACAAAGGTCAATTTCATAGACACAAATCTAACCCTAAACAAAATATAGACAATTTATGCATATTTTGAAATATTTGTCTAACATCTTTAATATCATTTTCTTTTATTAAAAATCTAAATAAATACTATATAAAAAATATTCTATTTAAACTTACTGAGTTTTTATAAATTTAATTTCACATTTAATATAGTATCAATTTAATTACTTATTTAATTATTTCAATTATTTAATTAATACATAAGGAAGTACTTTTACCTAGCACTTGTAATATTTCAATTATTTAATTAATACATAAAGAAGTATTTTTACCTAACATTTATAATATTTAAAAGTCCTTTAAGTTATTTATAAAAATTTAAAATTATTTGATGAAAAAAAGTTAAAATTAAATGTGATTATATTTAGTTGTGTATTTTCTTACTATTTTTATTTATTATGATTTATTTTTTTAATTAATATTTTTTTAGATTTGTCATTTCTTATGTAGAATGGATTTAATGATATGAATTTTTTAATTAATATTTAAATTCAAATTTTTAAATTAGATCTTGTTCATTTTTTCTTTCTTATTATTGTGATTAAATCTAGTGTATATTTATGTTAATTTATTTGTAATATTATTGTATTTAGAATATATTTAGTCATTCATTTGAAATTGGATAGGAAAATAGAGAATAATTAAAGAGAGCATTCATATCAAAGAAACATCAGCATATGCATCTTTATATAAAATTTTGTTATCTTTTTATCTTAATCTATAGCCATTAAATCAGTCCTCTTATGGGTTTGATTGAGGAGAACATGCCCCTCGTCTAGCAAGTTCTCAAATGATGTTTGTAAGCATCATTTTTCAGATATTCAAATCACAAAGATAAAGACAAGAAAATCTCAATTGTCATATTTTAGCCAAAAAAACCTTTGCATGTGCAAATTTAAATTCACATGTCAATTTATTTCCATAATTATGCAGGTCAATGTAATTCTAAACCAAAGTATAATATAGGTAGTTTACACAAATTTTGAGGTATTTGTTTAACAAGACCTTAAAATTTAACGACAATAATAAATTGATTCCTTACACCTTGAACATCATTTTTCTCTATAAAAAATATAACTAAATCCTATATTTAAATTTATATATTTTTTATAAATTTAAATTCACATTTAATATAATAAATTCATCTTAACTCATATATCTAAATTGAAAGTTTATTGAACTAATTTAACTATTTAAGTATCTAAGTAAGAAATATATTAATCCCTTACATAAAATTTAGAATTTTTTTAAGTTCCTTTAAATTATTTATAAATATTTTTTAAAATAAAATTAAATATGATTGTATTTAATTATATAATTTCTTAATTGAAAGATACAAGTTGAGTTAGCATGGAGTTAGAATAAAATTTGAATTGGATCTAGAGGGTCAATATCACACCTATAATAGTGATCTACTAGGGTTTGGTGTTTTTTAGTTTCTATTGGTTTTCCTTGCATCTCTTTCATGGTTTTCTAGTATTTTGAACTTTGGTTAAACTCTAATGGATCTTACTACTTCCCCTCTCAATTGTTTAGGGACAAAATAGTTAGATCTAGATATTTGATCTAGGAGAAAGAAATTGATTTTGTGATAATAGTAGGAAAAATTAAGATGGCTCTAGAAAGTAATGGATTAAATTATCACATGCTCACCCTTAAGGATTATCCACTTATAAATCTAGATGTGGAAGAATTCAATAAAAATGTGTCCACCTTTTAAGGTAGGATTTTGATATTCATTTCTTAGGCTCTCAACTTTCTCTAAAAGATCTCTCTCTAGACCAAGAAATATTGGAAGACTAATGAAGAATTTAAGTTTCAATGTTATGTAAAAGGGATATTTTAGAGATATTTTTGTAAATGAATCTAATAGGGATATAGATTTGCAAGGAAATCATTATTTCTTCAAAAATGTGGATCTATGTATGAATCACTAGCATATGGGATTTAATTTTTTTAGAGTAAATTCATGCTATTACCTCTATTTGGATATGCATGTATGCCCTTCCCCAAAAATTTATCTCTTTAATTTATTGATATGATTGCCAATTCTTTGGGGTTGGTCATTGATATTTCTTGACCTTATCATGAAATAAAAATCTCACTTTATGCTCAAATCTTTGTGGAACTTGATCTAATCTCCCACTTCTATAAAATATAACCCTAAAAAGGAAATTTTTAATCATCTCAAGACCTAGATTATAAAATTATTCCCTTGGGATGTAATTAATGACATAAATATAATCACCCAATTCATGAATGTCACATATTTCAAAAGAAGATAGAGAATGATAAAAATAAAGTTGACAAGGGAATATGGATGCAAAGGAATTCCTCAAATCCAAGAAGAATATTAATAAGAACATGGGATCTAATAGTAGGAACTTCATGGAGGTAGAACTAAATAATCAAGCTAATGAGGAGTTAGTGAATGAAATATAGCTTCCCTTGATTGAGACTTGATGAATAATAAAAAAATATAACTTTGGATATAATTTAAGGGTGATTTTAAAAATATTTTAGAGGATAATGTGGATCCTTCTACAATATAAAGCCCAAGAAAAATGGTCAAGGGGAAATTTTTCCCCATTATTATATTCTAAGAGAAGCAAGTAGAATAAGAGTAAGGATTATCAATAATTTCTAGAATTTTTTTGGACTACATTCAGAGATATTAGGAATTATGCAATCAACTCATTGTAATAGAAAATAATATTTTGGGAGCAATAAGGGATGGAATCCTAATAGGTATGTAGCTCTTAAAAAAATAACTTTATCAATTAATGTTGTTGGGTGACAATCTTGTTGGTGTAATTATTTATTACACATTATTATATTATTAAGTTTTCTTAAGTATTTTGTTTTCAAATTACTTATGTAGAATAGGATAATGGGTTGCACATGTTATCCTTCTTTCATGGGATTATATTTTTTCCTTATCCTCTCATATTTAAAAACTTAGTTAAATTAAACCATTATTTTTTAGTTTTTTCCTCTTCCTCATCCAAATAAAGTTTAAAATATTGAGGCTATGTATTATAGCTCTTTCCTTCTATTGAATAAGAAATTATAATATTAGTCATATATTAAGACTAGTTAAATATCAAATTATGGGTGTTATCTTTGTGATTTTTATTTCAAGTAGGGTTTGGAGCTTGATGAAACAAAATTAAGCTCATCGTAACATCTAGAAGGCTCAAGAAAGTCAAGATTCACTTTTGTTTCACTAAAATTGGAGATCACAATGCTTATTTTCAAATAAGGTTTAAATTGTTGAATCTAGAATAAAACTTGTTTCCAAATATTTTTGTACCCAAATATACCATTCCATTGCATTTGGAGGGCCTAAAAATCTTCATTTTCATATAAAATTTTCTTTAGCTTGGTGTTAAGAGAATATGAGGAAAAATATTACTTATTTTGTATGATGGGTCATACAATTTGTTTGTAATATAAATTTATAAAAGTTAAAAATTCAAACTATAGACCTGAAGAGTTGTAAAGCTTGATGTATTTATTGAATGCATCTGAATAATATTTATACAAGAAATAATATAGTTACTTCAATTGTAATTGTGCAACAACTAGTAACCGTAGGGAGAATAACAATGTGATAAGTGGTGTTATGCTAACATTCCCCCCTTATTACATTGTTCCTACAAATGTATCCTTGAAATATAGAATTCACCTTGCCAAGGAACCCCCCATAAGGCTTACATAACATAAAAGTTTTGGTTAAAAATAGATATACATTCTTGAGAAGATATTCCTTTAAAAAGAAACAAATCTTGAATCAAGTGGAACTCCATCAAGTTGTCTCATGATCCTTGGAAGGGTGTAGCTTCAAGCTAAATTATTGATTTTTGGGACTACCATTTTCTTGAACTCCCAAATCACTAATTCCCAAATTATGTGACAACAATCCATATTGAGCTAGATGATAGAGCTCCATCAATTTGTCTGATGACCCTCGAAAGGGTATAATTCTCAATCACACTTGTAAAATCACTTGACAACAATCCATATTAAGTTCAACACCAAATCCCTTACCTATTTCCAAAAATCAAACTTCACAATATATGTATCCTTGAAATCCAACAACATTAACAAAGAAAGCAAGAAAGAAAGAAAAATGCTTTGCATGAAAAGAACCATCTCAAAGTGAGAAGCTAACTTGAGATGATGGAAATTCCTCCATCCTCCAATGCTACTAGCCTCCAATGTGATGGCTCAAATTACTAATCAATTTTGAGTAATATCAACAAAATCATCATCTAGTGAATCGTCATCCTCATCCTCAATACAAAATAAGTTACCTTCATTTGTTTGATCTTTGATATTTCCATTGAGAACATCTTTGGCTCGAATTTCACAAGACCAAGCTATGTGAAATTTTCTCTTACAATAAATACATTTAATTTCCCCATTGTTTGTACCTAGCCTTTTATTATGACTTCAAAAATACAATGCATTCTCTAGTTGAGAATTTCCTTTTGTATCTTCTGCATTTGTTCTCTTATCCCCTGCTAAAAGGCCTAAAATCATATCTTCTAAGTTTTGAGAAGTTATTGGACTGAGTGTAAAAATAACATTATTATATTTTAAAAGAAAAATATTTAACAATATAGCTTTAGCATCGTCATCATATACTGGAGCCTTGATTTCTACTAGTTGTCTAATGAGAGACCTCAAATTATTTATGTTATTTGATATTGTGATTTTGTCTTCCATTTTGAACCTGAATAATTGAAGTTTTAGGGAAAACTTTACATTAAGCTTTTTGCTCCAAAAAATTATTCAAATCATCCCAAATTCCCATTGATGATTTTTCTAAATCTATATGATGTAAGTTAGAGTTAGAAAGATAAAAAATGATAATAGCCTTGGCATTATCATCTAGCTATCATTCCAATCCAATAACTTATTTACATTTGTAGGTGGGTTTTTCTTTCTACTTACTATTCCCCATAAATTTTTATTCATTAGTTGCATCTGAATTTTAATTCTCCGATTATGAAAATTAAATCTAAAATACTTAGCTAATACAATTTCCTTAATGCACTCTCTTCACTCCACTACATTAACAAAACTATTTACCTCTTGATGGTGGTGTCTCAAACCTTTCCTTGCAAGTGAATTCACATTACAATAATAGCTACCTAAGAATAGGTACTAATAAATTTCACGGAAACCAAGATGACATTCCATAACTAGGGTTTCTTGTGTACTTTGGGCATAACTTTATCCTCTATATATAATTTTACATTGTCCTCATGTATTCTTCCCAAAAATTAGCATGTAATATATGCCTTCTTACAACTTTAATTGACTTTAATCATGAAATACTATCAACTCACAATACCATTAATAAAATGTACAAAAAATAAAGCACATTACCTAATAGTCGACCTTCACTTTATCATGCCCTTCTGCTACACCAACACTTCCAATCCTTTCTCATGATCTAATCTTGTACGCAATGGATTTTCTCAATGCCTCAAACCTAACATCAATTTGTTCTTCAAATATTCAACAAAAAAAATGAAATTGCTAACTTCCTCTTCTAAAAATGCAATCTACACCTCACATTCTTGAATAAATTTATGGAATATCTAGTGTGAAATCTAAATGATTGAAAAATATATTTAAATGTAAATAATATGTTCAGATGTCCTTTTCTTGGCACACAACTTTCATACCTAGCTTTAACACAACAACAAAGAATTTAATAGTGACATTTATCTTTCAAAATTATTACACCTCCTCTCTGAGCATCTACATGCCTTCTCATGCCAGCCTCTTCTTTAAGCATCTGCATGCCTTCCAGCATCAAAATGGAGAAATAAAATACAATTTCACATAGCTTATAACGGTCTCTTCTCATTCCCATCATTACTCTGTAATGACTTCATTCAAATACTTTTATTCACAGTGATAAGATCACTAAATGCTCTGATACCATATGAAGCTCATTGTAAAGCTTGATGTATTTATTGAATGCATGTGAATCATATTTATACAAGAATGAATATAGTTACTCCAACTGTAATTGTGCAATGACTAGTAATTGTAGGGAGAATAACAATGTGATAAGTAGTGTTACACTAACAAGACCATGGGTTGTACAAACCATGTGGCACTATATAGACTATGTAGTTTACATAAGCAACTAGTAGCTTTAGCCAACAATGCTATCCAACCACCAATGGCATGACCAAACCAAAAAAAAATAATCTCTCTTGCATTGGTGAAGAATAGTAGATAATATTCTCCAAAAGACCACCCTATAGATAATTAACAATTTTCTCACCAAAAAGGTGGTCTTCAAGTTTACACAAGTGCTTTTAGGCGCACAAAGATATTCTTACATAATCTAAAGGTAGTTTTGTGAATATTTTAATGTGGAGGAATATTGAAATATTATCTAATAATTTCAACATGATATCATCCTCTTCCTCCCTTCCAACTTGACCCCTCTCCAATGGAGCTTTAATTTTTGGTTTTGAACTTTAGAGGCTTCATTCTTTCTCATTTTTCCTCCTTTTTTGAGTATTTTTTTAATATGGAAAAGTTTTTTGAGATATTCACATTGGTGCAAATGGTTCCTAATTTTGGTGTTTGTGTTTTCTATAAATTGTAGAATCTCATAGTTGATGTTGAATAATTCTCATTTTGGAAACTTTTAGGGATCCATTCAAGCTCAAATGGTAACATTTTTGGGTACACATTTTTTGAAAGTGCATAATTTTCATATATTTATTATTGGTTTAGTTTGATTTATCTCATTCTATGTTAAAAAATATTTTTTCATCTCTATGTCCTATTTTGGAAATTTTAATACACTAAGATCAAGACTAGTTCACTAATTTGACAAGTGGTAATTGTGACTACACTAATTACGAAGTGTCATCATCATATTTTACTAGGGGGTCATTTATTACTTTAATCTAGTGGATTATATTTACTTTCAATTCTTGATGTGTCTTCTTGCAATGGGTAAAATCCAATTTGAGCTCCTAACTCCATATAACTATTCCTCACTAAAAATATCAGCATGGAATTACCTAGGGGGGAAATATTGTATGGGATATGTAAATAAAACTATTGTTAAACCTAGTGATGCTAGTGCAAAGATGGTGTGGGAGATAAAATATGAGAAATCTCTTGGTCACATTTGTTCTTTAATATTTTTTGATTTAGAATCTCATCTTGAAGCAAGTAAAACTCCTAAAGAGGATTGGGGTGCTATTGAAAAATTTTATGGTAAAACTAACAAGATTAAGGTATGTCAAATTGATAATGATCTATTTATAAATCTTGGTCCTAAAAATTTTAACCACATTCAAGATTGCATCTCAAAGATAAATCAACTAAGAACACAAATAGATGAATACAAATTTATAAAAGAGGGTCTAGAATTAATTTTGAATGTGTTATCCAAGATTAATCCTAAGTATTTAGTATTTATTTCTAGTTTCCACACCCATCGACTTTCTATGAGAAATAAATATGTTGATCCTACATTTGATACATTTTCCAATCTTCTATCCAAGAAGAAAAATAATAATTTGACTAGCCTCATCAAGTATTCTAAGCCACACACATTGGTGACTATTGAGCATAAAGTATAGAAAGAATTAGGGAATCCTAGAATGAAATAATTTAAGAAAAGTAAAAATAAAAAGATAATGCACAGTTAGATTATGAATCCTCTCCCTCAAAAGTGGAATCATCTAAAAAGTAAAATTCTAAATGCACATATTGGAAGAAAATACAGCATGATGAAAATCAATGTTATTCAAAATAAATAGATGAGTTGAAGAATCATCTACGGAAGAATAAAATTAAATTTCCTTCAATTATGTTAGAGGTTATAGCTTATTCAAAATAAAGAAGGGAAATAACATTTTTTTGTTGCAAATTTTGAATCAAGATAACTCCTTGATTCTAGAGCTTCACATCATATGGTTAATTCACTAAATATATTTACTTCATTGAGACTTATTTTATATCAAATATATTGATGGGTAACAACACATATATGTGTGTTTATGAGAGAGGTGATGTTGGCATGGATGAGGGATCCTTCAAATATGTCATTTTCCTATCAGATAAGACCTCCTGAAAATATGTCCTATGAAGATAGGAACATGATGATGAAGACTTCTTGAAGCATGGAAAAGCTATAAAATCTATTGAAGATGATGGTGTTTGTTAGAATCAATGAACCTCCAAAAAATTGTAGATCAAGATAAGCAATACAAAATATTACATGAGTGAACATATAGAACACTACTCAACCATGAATACATAGATAGCACAAAGGCAATCAAACTCGGTGAATTTCAAGATGTAGATAGTACTATGATTTTGGAGTATGATAAAAAAAAATGCATGAGTGGCTTGTAGTACACTATTAAAATATGCATCACGATGCTCTATGTAAGTACTAGAATCTCACATAATATAATCCACTAAAATCCCCCCATAGGAGAGATGAAGATAGAAGGTCTATGTGACCCCCAAAAAGTAGAAGGTTCCTCCACTACTCCATTAAAACCAACGAAGCATTAGTTTAACACTGTGATAATTCCCCCTTTAATGTTGACGAGGAAGTGGTATAGGTAGACCAACTAAAAGAAGGTATTAAAGTATGCACAAGAATGTAGACCTAGCATTGGGTCCAATAAGATGTACAAGTGACTAAAAAATGGTGTGTGTCAGGAACACATGCATGAGGTGAGAATCATGAGGATCCATTATTGTGATGGAAAATATAAGGCACTACACAACCCCCGATTAAAATTTATAATTTAGTGCAAGTATAAAATTCTCTCTCTAAGGAACACACAATCATTTTTTTGGTACTTTATATGAGTGTAATTATAGACTTATTTGTTGTTTCAAGAGTTCTTAAAAGTTATGTCATGAAGTGGACAATAAAGAAATAGATCGATTATGTCTTTAAAACTTCAATGAAATGAAAAGAAAAATGAAAATGAAACCCCCATTATTCAAACAAATGACCCCCCCGAAATGTTACAATGATATGGCACTTTATTTTAGTGCATTATAGAATCCACAAAGTGGATTTGATGTACAAATCCTCAAAAGAGGCATACTCAAAATTTAAAATTCTAGAATATAGACATGAAAAAATAACATAACCACTACCTAGAGATCGAAAAATCATGCAAGTTTAGAAAAACAAGAGCCAAAAAGGAGTCTATATGAGACCAAACAAGCACTTTGAAGTTTTAAAAATGAGAATTGTGTAGGGTATCCTATAAGAGTTTGATTTTTTTTAAATATCATACATCATGTACTATAAAACAAATCATACCATCAGATAGAGGATGGGAAAATATATAGCATGAAAAAATATCGCTCAAAAAGATATTTGTATGCTCAAGAATGGGGCTTCTAATGTTGAGCCAAAAAATAAAATCATGCCAACGATGAAGGAGAAAACTTGGGGGAAGAAATTGATGGCATCGAGTTGATGTTAGAACTGGAATATTCCAAAACCACTTTTTTCATGAAAACCCACTCAAAAAGTAGAAAACTAGCCTTTGGAAGCCAAAAAAACCACCAAATCTTGGTGTAGGTAGTTTTGAATGTGTAGTGTTGATTTCAATAAGGTACTACATAGGTTGATTGTTGATATCATCCTTGTACAAGCTTGTACCCTTAAAGATAAAAAATCTACCTTGAAGCCAAAACAGCACGTAGATCAAGATGATTGCACAAAAATCAAGGCATAGAGTTCAAGGCATCTTGCTAATGTAGGATGGTACTATGATTGTATATCCATATAGATCCATATGAATTTTTGTATTGCCTACCCTGGATGGGCTTCCAAAAACCTAGAATTTTTTTTCTCCAAACACTTGAGTGTTATACATCAAAAGTCATCTCTTAGCCCTCCTGGGTGCAACCGTGATGTATGTTTTGTTCTAGAATATATCATTTAAAACTTGATTCACATGAACCTCATAAATTCAAGAGAGAAAGGAATTTAAGTTGCAAGCTTGCTTTGATACTATGTTGGAGTAGCCAAGATATGCTTGCAAAATCAAAACAATCCACAAATGAGCATATGAAAAATGACAAAATATCATAAACATGTGATGTAAAAATGTACAAATGAGCCTTGTGTATAAAGGCAAGGATGAAGAGGTGAGAACCTAGGAGACAAACTTTGAATACCCTTCCAAGTATGAAATAAGTGTAGAACTCTATGGACAAGTATTTGGACACTTGGTGAGTCTACATGAGGTGAGACAAAAGTCTAGATAACCTCTAAGTAAGTATAAGTGTAGTGTGAATAGGACTCTACTAAGTAGGATAAAAATTGATTAGTTGGTTAATACCTTTTTTCTCACTAACACTGACATTCCATCTTCACCTCCTACTTATTTAGAGTAACTTTTATTTGAATGGGGTTTTTAGTGATTTAGTGTAGCAATATATTTTTTCATCTTCTAGATATTGCTACTTTAGATGAGTACTTAACAAATATTCTAAGTTTATTTTGTGAATCCTATCTTATAGACTTTTTGGATTACACTATTGAGGATATTAATTTCCACTTTGATGTTAGCTCTTCCATAGATTTGTATTATTTTATTTAGATGTCATGAGGACAACTCCATACCCTCTTGTTCTTTCTCCACATGATTATTTGTCATGGTTTTGCATTGGCTTGGATTTACTTGAGCAACATTTGGAGGAGGCATCTTTGTCTTTGGATAATTTTCTAAATATATTTCCATAAGGTTTTGGATTTTCATCTTTAGTAGTTAGGCCTAGTGAAAGGAAAAAATTTATAGCAATAAAAATATTTCCACATAATGGACCGTAAGAGAGAAAAAGAAAATATTTAAAATCCGCCATGAAAAAGAATAGACAAACACATCATCTAGATAACACAAGATATACTATGATAAAAACCCTCAAAGGGAAAAACTTAGCTTCCAAAAGCATCCATGCTCAATTTATTATTCATTGCATTACACTTATAGAGTTTCTATGAGTACTTATAAAATAATTATCTCCTCCAATTCATCCTTCATGTGTCCAATCATAATGGGTAATTATGTAATTATGAATCGCATGGCATGCTTCACATATGCATGTTCTATAAGATATCTCAATATAAATGACAACCAACTGAGCCACTAAACATGTCCTTTCTTATATAGATTTGATCTCACACAAAACAACTAACTAGTAAGTTAGTTAAACCAAGTGTCCCAAAACCATGAGAGCACAAAATCACTGACTCCAACATTTACTTTTTAGTACTAAGTTTTTATAATAAAATATATTTTCCAATGTACAACCCACACATAAAATATCTAACCAATGTCATATTCAAATTTACAAGTAGGCCCAAATAAATATTTAATGTGGTTATAAAAACATCTCCCAATATGCACCACAAATAAAAAATTGTTTTACATAATTAAAAAATACTTATTTTCTTGTGCAAGCTGTACAACATCCTTTTTCTTAATACCTAAAACTTTTAATTTGATTGTGGCACCTTTCAACAACAACAAGGAAACACTTGAGAAAATTTCAAAGACATCATGTATCTTGATCTTTCTTGCCTCATATTCCTTTCAAGAATCATGGGAATATATCATATGCATATTTCTTCCTTAGGGGAGGAATGTTGTTCAACAATCATAAACTATCTTCTACATCCAATTGTTGAGAACCTATCATTGGTGTAGGAGGCTACATGAAGGAGGTTTGTATGGTCTCTCTTCATCCTCTCTTGGGGTAGTTTTGTTCTATGAGTTCTACCCTTCTCATCTGTTGAGGGGGTTCATCATTGTACATGGGTAGCTAACTAGGCATAGTTGCTAGGACTTATTTCATTATTCACATTTGTCTTTAGTTACACTCAAAAGTATTTATTCATGTAGTTATTTAATTGAACCCTATTATATTTCAAGTTAACTTAGATAATCTAGTTTTATTACTTAGGTAGGATAGGATATGTGTTACACATCTCCTTCTTTCATGGGATTCTAGTTTTTCTTATCCTCTAAAATTTAGAAACCTAGCTAAAGCTATCCCTTATTTTTTAGTTTTTTACCTCAATTGAACCTTATATCCTCATTAGATTTAGAATATTGAGGATATATATTGTAGCTCTTTACTTCTATTAAACATTTTCCTTGAGTATTGGTGAGTACTTACCTTTGTAGAATTATAATAATATTATTTGTTGTTGTATGGTAGATGAGTTTTTGAAAGAGGAAAAAATAGGTTTTACAGGGACCCGAAACTACAAAGTTTACAAATAAAAGAGATAAAACATCAAAGAACCCAGAAACAAAGAGGTTGTAGAAAGGACATTAAAATTATAAAGCAACAGCCAACAAAAAAAGGCCAGCAAAGACCACAAAAAAGACCCCAAAAAGACCAGATAAAACACCAACAACAACTAAGCTTGGGACTTTAAAAATTTTGTTGTCTTAGCTTCCATGTCGTTCATCTCTTAAACCTCCCTCTTTAAGATCTGGACCATCTGAGAAGTAGGAGGCTCTTTCCTCTTAAGGTTGGCACAAGTCCTCTTCGATATTCCTTGGTCCTCATTCTTGCTTTTATCCTTATCCTCTTCCAAGTCAACAACTAGCAAGCCTTGTTGTGACTTTTCCAACTTTTCAAACATTGCATTAATGATAATGGCATTGTGCCTTGCCATTCTATGGTTTTGTTCCACAACAATTTTCATATTGTTTTTTATTATAACAATTTCAGCTTCCAAAGCCTTATAATTGTCCTCAATGTCATCATCTACCGTCCGAGTATTGTTCTTTTTCCGTTTTCCATCTTCATTGTTCAGAGTTGATAGCTTCAATTCCAATTCCTCCAACTTGCTATTTAGAACCATGTTTCTAAGATTAAGATCATTGATTTCTTGATAGGCCCATTTCATAACCATGAAAATATCACCAACATCCCATCTAGCAAAGGCAAGGATGTCTCCAGACTGAACCCAATCTAAAACGAGGTTGAGATCACCCGGGTTAGGGGAGTTGGGGAATCTGGTGCCAACATCTCTGATAGAGGTAGGAAGGGAAGAAATAGAATCGCTACTAGCTTCAGGGTTCTCAGTATTGTCCTCCAAAGAATCGCAGAGTAGGAAACCAACTTTTTGGCAGGGGAACCCTTGAGAGCGGGTTTCTTTAAAGGTAAGTACTCACTACTACTCAACATTGGCAGGGGAACCCTTGAGTGCAGATTTTTTGTAGGGTAGCCAAGGTAATTCTCAGGGTTAACTTTATTGTGTTGGGGTTTACAAAGCTGGGTTTTCTTGCTAGAAAGGATAGGGGATGGATGGGCTTCAAAAATTCCCTCCGGGTTAGTCTTAGAATGAAGCTTCGAGCCACCACTATATGTATCATAGTCCTCAAATGTCATGGAGGAAACTGTTTTGGATAAAGTCGGTAGGCTTTGAAAATGATCATAGATCAACCTAATAAGCCTAGGAAGAATAGGGTATCTCTTGGGATTTTTCTTGTGGTCCTCAAGGCTATTGCTCAACGAGCAGAACAAGTAATAAGGCAAAGAAATTTGTACCTTATGGCGGAAGTGGTTAAGGAGAGCAAAATGATGACCATAAACTCTAGTGAATCTCCTGTCCAAGCTAATATACTCCATAATGACATGGAGAACCTTTCTCCAAAGCGCCTTGATGGAGTCGATTTCGAAATAGTTGTTGGAAACTTTGACTAGATTCAGTTTCTCCTTTTCTTTCTTTGGGAAATTGATTACCACCTCGTCTGAAAACCTTTTATCATGATAAAATTGCATGCCCTCAGTGGACATTCCAGTCACCTCTCCTATGATTTGCTCATCTATTTTCACCTTTCTCCCAAAGAGGATAATTTCTCCATTATTCTAGTTCTTCTCAAAGTAGTCAGTGGCCTGAGGATCAGGCCCATGAAGTTTTTCCAGGAATCAAACCAAACCTCCTCACTCAACCTGTTTCCAAACCTTAGCATTCCTCGTGTGCATTTTGTAGCTATTTGGCTCAACTCTTTTCCTGTCCCCCCATTCTCACATGCACCTCACTGCAATCTCTACCAGTATTAAGAACCTATTGCAAATTTACGCAGCCATTCCAATGAACCCACAAAGCGTGTCATTTTTTCTTACCAGCTAAGTTATTTGACACAGGCCCATCAAATCTCTTGATTTTGATGTACTTAGCCCTTTTCCCTATCATCATTAAAGATATTTGCTTCTTTCCCATGTGTAACATCATAATCTAATAAGGCCCTGACTTCAGCTCCCAAGTCCCTGAAATTCTGCAACGTGTTCAAACCTCCCCACTTAACCCCCTCATTCGCAAAGTAATCTACCACACTGTTAGCTTCCCTGTAGATGTGGGAGATTTTAAGTTTTTCAAACTTATCTAAGATAGATTTAGCATCTTCAATCCAATTCTTAATATACCGGGAGGGTGGGGTCCTACCTATGATACAGTCAATGATGTTTTTGGAGTCCCCTTCAAGCCATAAATATTTTATATTCAGATTCTGTGCTAAATTTAAAACTTGAAAAGCTCCTATAGCCTCCACCACATGATTAGTTTGAAAACCATGGGAAATGGCCACAGCCGCCAAAAAGTTACCATTTGAGTCCCTTAACACACCTCCACTTCCGGCCATCCCCGGATTGCCCTTCGCAATGCCATCGAAGTTGGTTTTAGTCCAGCCATTTGGAGGAAAGGTCCAGCACACACCCTCCCTGTCTTTCTTTGTTGGCTTGGATGCCTTAGATACATCCATTTTGAGATTCCAATCCTTGGCTATCATTAGATCATAGGGAGTGCACACCACAGCCTCAAGATTTAAAGCTTTTTGGGGAATAACATTGAAGTTTTCCTTTATTAGCCTACAAAAAATTCAAAAACATTAATCTCTGACATTCTTTATCCCTGAAAAGTCTGTTATTACGTTCTTTCCACACTCCCCAAACAACAAAAGGGAATATAAAAGCCCATAATCTTCGAATGAAGGGATTTTGAGATGGGGCTTTCCATTGTGAGTAGAACTCTTCAATGGACAGGGGGAACACCCAAGAAATATTCCAGAGAACCAGAAATTTTCCCCAGATTGTAGCAACAAACAGATAGTGGAGAATGGATGGTAGATGAGTTATGACATACTAATTCAAAGATAGAATGGACAATAGTTTGAACTAAATAGATTATTAGAAGATTATATTTTTTATGGGTGATGTTAGCTTCAAGTTTGATTTATAGTAGACACAAGCACACAAGTAAATATCTCCATTAGAATTAATATTTGTTAAATATTGATGAACCAATGATTAGTTAGTAAAGAATTATAGAGTGACATTACAACAAAAATCTATAAATTAATATCGGGAAGAATAAAAATTATATGAATATAAATATGATGATTTTGTAGCCTAGGATAGCATTGTATCTATTAATCACATTTTAATGATTTTTATTATTAATATTTTATTTTTAATTTATTTTAATTTTTGAATAGTTTTAACCATAATTCTTAATTTATTCCTGATTTCAATCTTAATCATAATTGTAATTTAATTAATAATTATAATAATTTTAGTTATTTTAATTTAATTCTTATTTATATTTTTTAGTTATGTTTTGAAGTTAATAATAAGTGGTAATGCTTGTAATCAAATAGTTTAATATTTAATTTAAAGTCTTAATTTAATTATATAAAATCAAATCACTCTAAAATAGGGAATATTATCTTTATATGCTATTTTAGGGATGTTCTTTAATTTAAGTTTTATTTTATAAAATCATTTTAATAGTGTGAATCCAAATCCCTATAAAATGGATAATTGATTTTCTTTCATAATATTTACTATATTTTGATAAATTAAAAAATTACATAAGAAATATAAAATTTATGTACCTATATAGAAAAATCACTTTATTTATAATATTATAAATAAAAAATTGAAAAATATACTTAAAATAGACATTTACTTTTTAAATACAAAGACATCAAAATTTTACAATATTTACTAATATAAAGTTATAAAAAAATTATAATATTCACTATATTTTGAGAGAAAAATTACATGCCATAAATATAAAATTTATGTATCTATGTGGACAAATCACTCTATTTGTGGAACTTTCCCAAATATTTCAATTCTCAAAACATCCAAAAAAAACTTTAAAAATCTATCATTCCTATAAATTGACTCATAACACCCAAAATTTTAGACCAAAGATATTATGATAAATATTTTTGAAACATTTTAAAGTTATAAATCTTGCATCTCTACTTTAGAAAATATAAATATTTCTTGAATACTAAAGAAATAATGATTTATAAAAATAAAAAAAAAGAATTAATATATATAAATAAATAATTAAATACAGTAGGAGCAGAACGAAAAATGGCACGCACAGGAGCAGGAGCAGAGCAGAGTTTCAATGGCCCCATCCCTAGTGGGATTGAAGCGAACAAGTTGGCCCATGAGGGGGTGACTGAAGGAATCAGCTCTCAAGATCACTGGTCAAAAGAAGCTGAAGCGGAAATATCTCCATAGCAGATTAAAGAACGAGTAGTAAACGAAAACTGGAGAAAGCATGGCGACTGGAAGGATCTCGGGCAAGGTAGCAGGCAGCCAATGGGTTGTGGATGGAGAGGTAATCAAAGGGATGTTCCCCCTTATCAAAAGAATCACAGACATCTTGGAAAATGGAATAGAAATCACAGATCTCACGGATGGGGTAATCACAAGGATGATGGTCGGAACCCTAATTGGGGGAATAATCATGGCTCTGGAAGGAGGAAGGGGAGGAATAAGGCCCAAGATTCATGGTTTTAGCTTAAGAATTCAAATTTCAGTGCTCGTAATAGAGAGAGGTACAATAGAAACAAGGAGGCATCAGGGAATAGCCTCAGGAAATCATTGGTGATCAGTGCAAATAAGCTTTGACCTGAAAGAGAGTGGTTAGATTGCTTCGGCCTTCTGAAAAAATGGCTAGGCAAAGATCTCAAATGAGAAAGCTTGGTTTGATAGTGGCAAGGTAAATGGGGTGTGGATCTATAATTTAGAATGCTAGCAAATGGGTACTTTTTGGTGATCTGTCCTTCAGAGGAGATAAGGATTGAAATGGAATCTAGTGTCTGGATCTTAGATGGATGTGGCTTCTACATTCGAAGGTGGTTGGCAAGTTTCAATCCATTTCAACACAATATGGAGGTGACACAAGAATGTTTTAAATTTCTAAATCTGCCACTGGAGTTTTGGTCTCCCAATATTTTGGAAGATATTGGAAACAATATAGGGACCTATTTGTGCATAAAAGAAAGATTGAATTCAGATGGAATAAGTTCCTATGTTAGGGTTGGTGTTGAAAACAAACCCGATCACACGCATTGGAGAGAAATTGAATTGATTACGGAATGGGGCATTTGGATACAAGAGCTAATTCTAGACTCTCATCCCAGTATAGAGTTAGTCAAGACTTTGGGTTGGTGGGAACCACATAAACAACCTACAACAGTCGATCGAGGTAATCCCTCCTCTCCGAAAAAAGATTGTTCTCTAATCCCACAGAAAGATGAAGCTTCAGTTAATAAGGAATCAGAGGTGCTTGGGGAGAAATTGTTTTCTCCAGAGAATGGTGTGGGGAATGAGGAAGAGTGTTCGGATTTTGTTGTCCAAGGGGAGGAGCTGAATGGAAAAATATCGGAGGCAATTGATCTCTTAGGGAATAATTGTAGAGATGTGGAATTAAATTCCCTTATAGAAGTCAGAAATGAACTTGTGGAATTGGCTAAAGCTGCTAAGAGTGGCTCGCTTGGCTTGGGAGGGGAAGATATGTTTGAGGATGGGACAAATTGTCTAGTTTTAGAAGATGATGAGATTCTGCCATTGGAGGAAGAAAAGACTCAAAAATCAAGTAACAGGCAAAAAGTCTCACAATCAGATCAACCTGAGCTAGGAAAGTTGGGTATTTTCCAGAAGGATATGCACAAATTCTCTCCAGATTGTGGTGAAACTAAGTAACACGGCAGGATACCTAACCAGTAGAAGCTCAAATGGGATGGGGAAGCGAGTGGACAGATGAACAACGAAATGTTGAAAATAAGGAAGAGCAAAGCTCTTCCTGAACAACAATGAAAATCATAACATGGAATGTTAGGGGCTTAAATGCCCCTAATAAGAGGTGTCTAATTAGGCATCAGTTAGACTCACTTCAGGAAAATATAGGCTTACTTCAAGAGACTAAATTAGGGGAGCAGGAGAAGGCCAATTTTGGCAGAAAATTGAAGCTATGAAGAATGTTAGGTGTTAATGCGGATGGCACTTCTGGTGGATTGTTGTTATTTGGAAACCAAAAACTGTGTTAGTGGAGGAAGTTGCAAGTAGTAGGCATTGGATTGCTTGTTGGGTATGAAGAATCATATCAAATTTGTGTTTCTTACTCATCAATGTTTATGGTCCTAATGCTTGTATTCAAAAAATACAAGTATGGCAAGAATTAGATATGGTATGCAATAATCAGGGTTTGAATTTTGCATCATTGGGGGGATTTTAATGCAATATTGAGATATGAAGATAAGAAAAGGGGTGTAGATAGAGTGTTACAATCACAGGCAAACTTTGTGAATTTTGTTGAGAGAAACCTATTAATTGAGCCTCAAATGGGGAATGAGAATTATACTTGGACAAACCAAAGAAAGGAGTTTTGCAACATCGCTAAAAATTTGGATAGGTTTTTCTTCAAAGGGAATCTAGGTTGTTTCCCTTTCACTCTGGATTCCAAGATTGTGCCCAATGCTAGTTCAAACCATTTCCTTGTCCAGCTAGAGATCAATGGTGATAAGGGGCCTATGAGGTGTCTGTTCAAGTTTGAAAATATGTGGTTCAAAGATCCAAATTTCTGGGACCTCACCAAGCATTGGTGGACGGATTGTAAGCCAAGGGGATTTAAGATGTTCAATGTTACAAAATTAAAATCAGTTAAACAAAATCTAAAAAAATGGAATAAGGAATGCTTTAAAAATATATTTGAGGAAAGAAGCAAGATCGAAGAGGCCTTCAAGGAAGTCTCAGAAAAGGTGATTATGAACAGTATGGACAACAATAGCTATTTGGAGGAAAAGGAATTGATAAAAGGCTCAATGATGTCCTGGCCAAAGAAGAGGTTTTTTGGAGACAAAATTCCAAAGAAGTGTGGTTAAAGGCAGGTGATAAGAACACGAAATATTTCCATAACTCCACCAACTCACGCAGGGAATTGAATAGAATATTGAGCATTAAAACATTAGATGGTAGGACATTGGAAGACCTGGTCGAAGTAAAAACAACCATAGTAGAATATTTGCAGAACCTCCTGAACGATTAGGGTGGGTCAAATCTGGAGGCACAGAATGAACTTTTGAGGTGCATCCTCAAATTGGTAATTGAGGCAAAAAATTAAATGTTAAACGCCAAATTCACTGAACAGGAAGTTAAAATTGGTTTATTCCAATTACATCTGGACAAGGCGCCTAGTCCAGACGGCTTCCTAGTTGCCTTTTCTCAAAAGTGTTGGGATATTG
>VDFB02000003.1:271889770-271957027 GCA_007258455.2 Sequoia sempervirens | reverse complement strand
CAAATCCCTTTACAAATAATCCGGATTTAAATCTTTTCTTACCTCCATCCTCCTCTTTCAACCACTAAACCTTAGTATCCACCTGCATAGCTTCATCATAACATTTTGGTTCACTAGCATCCGTTAATAAAATAGAATACAAAGAGAAAGAAAATATTTCTAGAGGTCTACTTATCCTTGAAGATCGTGTAACATTCATTGGAGTTTGTGGTATTTGTTGTTGCTGTTATTGTGGAGCATGAGGAACCACTGGAACATCGTTGTTTGGTGTATCATCCAACACTACATAATCATTTTATTTCTTCTCATGTCGCTGCAATCGATCTTTGTACAACACTTTCTCATTGAATATGACATCCCTGCTTCTCACAATTTTTTGATTTTTAAAATCCCAAAGCCTATAACCAAATTCATCAATGCCATATCCAAAAAATATTGTACATTTCTTTAATTTTAAATCAAGCTTGGTTCTAATTTCAAAATCTACATTTGTAAATGCTTCACAGTCGAAGGTCTTGAGAAAAGAATAACTCACCTTCTTACCTGTACATGCTTCCTTTGGAATACCACAACCCAAAGGATTAAATAAACAATAGTGTTTACAGCCTCTTCCCACATGTTTAAAGGAAGCCCAACATGCAATATCATGGTCTGTACATGCTCCATTATTGTTCTATTCATGCACTCAACCACTCCATTTTCCTATGGAGTCATTGAAACTATTTTCTGCCTACGAATACCATTAGATGAACAATAATCTTCAAAATATTTGCTACAATACTCACCACCATTATTATATCTGAGACATTTTAATTTTTTACCTATCTCATTCTCAACCAAACTTCTCCATTTGTTAAAAGTTTCAAATACATCAGATTTCTACCTAAGGAAATAAATCCATACCTTTCTTGTTGCATCATCAATAAAAGTGACATAGTACCGAGAACCACTGAGAGAAGATACTTGAGCTGGTCCCCATACATCCGTATGCACAAGCTCTAATTTCTCATCTTTCTTTTGCTTCCCATCCTTAAGAAAAATAACTCTCTTTTGTTTGACATACACACAAATTTCACAAAAATCCATATTAACACATTTTAGACCTGGAAAAACATTCTTTGAATGAAGTACTTTCATACCTTTTTCACTCATATTCCCAAGTCTATTATGCCACAGTGCTGATTCATAATCTATAGCAACTGTCTAATTTTCTGCCTACTGAACTGCAACAACTGTTTCTGAACATTGATTTTTATCTGCAATAGCTAAAGTAGAAGGAACAATATGACCCGTACAAAGATATAAGGTTCCTACTTTCACACCTTTTTCTACCACTAAGGCACCTTTTGTAACCTTCCAATTTTTATCACTAAATGTAACGACACAACCCTCATCATCTAGTTGCCCTGCTGAAATTAAATTTATTTTCAACTTTGGAACATGCCTTACCTCATGTAGTAGCAAATGATTCCCATTCTGCAACTTAATCTTGATTCTTCCCTTTCCAACAATCTAATAGGGTTCGTCATCTCCCAAATAAACCAACCCAAAATCCCCTTGGACATAATCAAGAAAATAACTTTTATGAGGTGTAGCATGAAATGAAGCCCTTGAATCTAACACCCAAGAATCATCAGCATTATCAAGGGAAAGAATCAAAACATCCTCATCAGATTTATTACTTACCACATTTTCCTCTTTATTGCCTTCCTTTTTGTCTCCTTTATTTTTTCAAGATCAGGAATCTTTCTTCAAATGACCCGGCTTACCGCAGTACCAACAATCCCTCTTGTCTTTAGATTGGGATCTTTTGTCCTTTGATTTTCCTCATGACTTCCCACAACCTCTAGAATTGTTTCCTCTCTCCTTTGATCTGCCCCTGCTTTCTGCATTCAAAACACTACTTGATGTGGATGTTCCATATGAGCTTTTCCTATGAATTTCCTCGCTCAAAATAACACCAACAATATCATCAAATTTCAATGTATTCGAACTAGAAACAAAATTGCTAACAACTATTACCAAGCTATTCCAACTTTTTGGAAAAGAAAATAGAATCAAAAGTGCCCTAACTTCATCAAAGTTTACATTTACAGAAGTTAATTGACTGGTAACCATATTAAACTCATTTAAATGATCAGCAACTGACCCACCTTCTACCATTTTCATATTAAATAAACGCTTCATAAGAAATACCTTATTCAAAGCAGAAGTCTTTTCATATAACTTCACTAGGGTTTCCATCAACTCTTGAGTTGTCTTTGTTGTTGTAATATTGAATGCCACTAATTGTGCTAGGCATAAACAAATGGCTCCCAGTGCCTTTCTATCCAGAAGATTCCATTCCTCATCACTCATTCCTGTCAGTTTCTTGGCTGTTCCTTCCAACGACCTCCATAAATCCTTCTGATAGAGATAATCCTTCGTCGACATCTTCCATAACTGATAGCTCTGCCCATTGAATTTATCTACCTTTAATTTACCCTCATCTGTCATTGCTCCCACTTAGTCATGAGACTCCCACTCAACCGTGAGACTTTCTTGTAGACTATAATCGAACACAACCTGCTTTGATACCACTTGTTAGGGTTAGAAGGAAGATATCTAACAATTAAATGTAGACTTAATCAATAAAGCATAGGAATAGAACACACACACAAAAAAATTAACACAAAGAATTTAACGTGGTTCACCCAATCTAGGCTACATCCACAAAACTGCAGCCATCCAATGATTTTATTATCCAGCACAAAACTTATTACAATCTTTCAAATAATCACCTTTTTCTACCTACTGTAACACCCATCCCAACCCCTTATAACAAGCCTTTTAGAAGCTTCTAGAATTAGGGTTTTACAAAGTCAATTTTTTTTCTTTTTCAGTGATTTTTCCTTTTTTGCTGATGACGCGAAAAAAATGGAATTGTTTTTTCTTGGGCGCTGTCGCCCTCGAACCCTCTCTTTTTCAGGGGCTACCACCCCTACACCCCTGCCCAGGGCCTGGCCCGACCCCAGACCCTAGCGAGGATACATGTCGGGTGTACAGTATAGCATGATTAGTTGCCACATACCAACACGACAAATAGTAATCTGTATTTTAAAATTGAAAATGACAAAATCTTGATTGTGTTTGTATATGTTGATGAAATTAATTTTGGAGGAAATGAAACTATGTGTAAGATGTTTACAGAAGAAATGCAAAAGGAATTTGAGATGTCTATGTTTGGAGAAATGAATTTCTTTCTTGGGCTACAAATTAATCAAACAAAGAAATTAATTTTCATTTCATAGTCTAAGTATGTGAAAGAGATGTTGAAGAAGTTTGGGATGGATGGTTCCAAATCGGTATGCACACTCCTATAGCGGCTACTTGCAAATTAAGTAAAGACGATGATTCACCTAAGGTTGATCAAAGAAAATATAGATCTATGATTGGTGGACTATTGTATTTGACTACTTCTAGACCAGATATTATGCATGTTGTTTGTCTTATGGATAGATTTTAAGAAGATCCTAAGGAAACACATGTTGCTGCTATTAAAAGAATATTCAAATATTTGAATAACACTCCAGATTATGGCTTATGGTATCTTAGGGATACTAAATTTACACTAAGTGCTTATACAAATGAATATTGGGTTAGATGTATAGATGACATAAAAAGAACAAGTGGTGGTGCATTTTTTCTTGGTTGCAGATTGGTGGTGGGTGATTCCGCAATACCGAGTTACAATTTTCATTCAAACTAGACACTAAACTGATTTTTTCTAACTAAATTTTAACTTTCGGGAACCTATAGCGGCTAAACCGTGAGGAATTTGAAGATGATGCAAACTAGTGATTTGTGACATTTTGTCTATAGAATCTAAATATATTTTTTTCAATTTTTTTGGAATCAGATTGCACTTCTTTTTCTATCTCCTTAAAAACTAGTTTTTTTTTCAGTAAACACCATTTTTAAGGAGTGATGATCACTGTATACAACATAATTTTTTTTTCCATGAAGGATAAAATTCTAATTTTTTGAATTTAGATTTTTAACCTCTGATATCTAGTGCTTTCATTTGGTTTCATAGTGTTTTATTGAATATTTTTTTCTTAATCAAGTTTGAAGTCAAACTAATTACAATTCAAACATAGGTGGATTGTACATACAACATTTTTTGTATGTATCGAAATTCAATTTTTTTTGTTGGATTAAGGACTTCAATATCTAGTGCACTAATATATATATATATATATTTTTGATAATATGTTATTTTTCCACATGTGCAAAACAAAGAGCTTGATTTTTAGTCAAAAACCTACATTGACAAGAAATAAAAAGTAAATACAATAATAAAATTAAATTTATTTAAAATTATACTTTTTGAGAAGCTTATAATATGGACTACATACTTATAAAAAATAAATTTTAAATGAATTCATTTGATCCCCCAAAAGGTAAACCAAAAGTGGTTTTTTATCAGCATTTTGATAGGTGTAAAGGAGACTCCATTATAGGTATGGTTTAAAACTAGCGGGGTTCTATCTAAGGGGGTTTGATCTAAGGTGGTTTGATCAAATCCTATTCAATTATAATCCTTTAAATTGAACTTTTCAAGGCTTAAATCATTATATTTTCTAAAAATATGTGATTTCAGCAAAAATCAGGATCTCCCAAAAATTGTAAACTAGTATTGTGGGATCACCCTGGCATGGTTGAGTAAAAAGCAAGATTCATTTTCCTTATCTACTATTGAAGTTGAGTATATTGTTGTTGCATCTTGTTGTACACAAGTTCTATGGATGAAACATAAATTGAAAGATATCACAGTTATGCATGATGATCCTATTTCTATCTATTGTGATAACACATGTGCAATTAACATTTCAAAGAATCCAGTGATGCACTTGAGGAAAAATAATATATCTATCAGGTATCATTTCTTAAGAGAGAAGGTTGTGGAGAATGAAGTAAAGATTGATTATGTGTCTACGAAGGATAAGATTACTGATATATTTATGAAGGATCTTCCTAAAGATACTTTTGAACTTATCTCTAGGAGAAGTTAGGGGTCATTTCCCCTCCTTTCTTGAACTAGATGCATATGGAGATGTGTCATTCCAGTGGATGTATGGATCTATCTTTCTTCTAGACTGATGTTTTGGTGGCTACCTCTCAAGGGGAGCAGGTAGTGTCATGTGTTGTCATTGAAAGAGTATTTTGTTTTTAATGTCAAAGGGGAAATCAATGTAAAACATATTTTTTTTTTTCCATTGATGTCAAAGGGGGAGATGAGAGATGAGAGATGTGAAAAAAAGGATGGGAAATGAGAGATTCAAAAAATAAAAAGAGAGATTATCTACTAAGGGGGAGAAACAAAAAGTAAAATCATGAGAAGTGTGTTTAGAGCTAGTGTGTTGTCTTTGATGGTTTTTCACACCATGTGTTACCATCAATGACAAAGGGGGAGATTGTTGCAAGAATGAAGGTTTTGTCATTGATGCCAACTAGTCAATTGGTTATCAACTAGTTGTTGTCATTGATGTCATGGATATAGGTTATTGGCTATATATGTCGAGGACATTGATAAAATTATAATGAAGAAAGGTTGTAGGTGTTTAGTGGTTGCTCTGAGTTTTGCTCTAGATTTTCCTCTATGTTTGTGTGGTTCAGATATTTTGATCATGGTTGTTGGAAGCTACTATATCTATATTTTTGGCTTATGATTCATTGTACAGTGCGAGTTATGTTCACCAGTTGTGAACTATAGTTTTCTATGCTTCTGGCTGAGGTCTGGGAGAAATTTTGTCAGTTTGGATTTCTATTTGGTTAAGTCTTATGAATTTTGGTTCTAGAGTTAAGTTGTTATGATCATATTGAAGATAATTTTGGTATATGGAAGGAATTGATCATGCTAAGAGTTGTGTGTGCTTAATTGTTCTATGTGTTTTGCACTAGTTTAGCCAACCTTGTGTTGAACACTACCTTTGAAGTTGATGAAGCATGTTGGGACCTACTTGGGTCCTCATCAAGCATGTGTTTGGGTTTCCCTCATTCTAATTCAACCCTAGGATGTTTGGCACTGACCTAATTTGAATTTAATGTTGGATGGCCAACTTTGGATATGTTTCAAAGTTGAAGATGGTATAAATATAGGGTGAGTTAGTGGTGAAATAAGTGACAAGAGATAAGTGCAAAAAATAGAGAAGATAGATGTGAAAAAGATGTGAATCTGTGTGTGTGTGATGCAAGTGTGGCAGATCAGTGCGAAGCCTAAATGTTGAGTTTCTAGATTTAGTGAGCTGAAGGTGGACTCTATCATTCATGCATGTGTGCAAGTAGTTGAGAAAATTGTGGTGTAATTCTTTGTTACATTGAGATTGTATTCTCTCTGTAACATATCTCTTCTATCTTCTTTATATCTCTATGGAAGTGAGCCCTCTGGGTGGTTAACCCTGTTGGATAGTGAGTCTTGATCTAGACAGTGAGTCCTTGTTTTGGCAGTGAGCCTTTTTCCTCAGGTAGTGAGCCTTTGTAATCGATTTTGATATTCTATATAGTGTGAGTTAATCCTCATCGTGGTTTTTCCATCATTGGGTTTTTCATGTAAATTTGGTGTTATTGTGTTTGTGTGATAATTTTTAGTTTCTGCACTTGCACTTAATGTTTAATCATTTTAGCAAGAGTTAAACATTTGTGATTGATCTAAGTTCCAGTGAATGTTTTAAAGTTTAAATTTTCTACAACTGATTCGCCCCCCTCTTAGTTGTCTTGTTCAACAATTTTATAATTTTTAGGAGCTCAAGAGAGATTTCATTGTGTGTGGCTACAAAAAAATACAATGTGAATCCACTAGTATTGAGAAGGAGCTCAAAATAATGAGCTTAATAATATAAATTAATGAGAAAGTTCTATGTGCGACATAACATAACAATTAATGAAATCTCATTCCCTCCCTTGACCTCCACATTTACATTGCTCTTGCTTCCATTAATGTTATACATTAGATCTTATAGCATTGCATCCCATATAAAGAAAGGGAGATAATGAAATACAAATAACATAAATTGAAATAATATAATTTTATTATTCAACAATTTATAAATTTTGTGATGAAGTGTCATATATTTTTCTTCTACCTTTTCAATATCTAGTTTTCTTATAAGATAAATAAAAATAATTTCCTTTGTTATATTCTTCTATAATTTCTTAGTATTCACTACCATTACTCTTGCACCTTTCATTCACTTACCATCTTCCTTCAAAGTAAAAATTATAGGTATTATTATATCCTTTGTTAACCTATAAGTATTTTATCTTATATCATTTATAGCCTTCCTAGATCAAATCACCATGGTCTAACTAGTAAAAAAGGGTAAACATCTATTGGCATGATATCACATAAAAGTTCATCTTCATATAGTTACATTTTAAATTGTACAAGACATTTTTCACTAACCAAAATTTGTGAAAATTTTTCAATGAAGATACCTTATAAGTATTACGATGATCTAACCTTTTTAGACTTAGTTTGTCTACCATTTAAATTTTAGCTAAATTATGAATACTACCATTGTAAACTATCACCTTACAAAATTTACCTATAAATTTACATACAATTTTGAGTAAACTTTAACTTTATACATGTTCACCTAAATGTTTAGAACCTAGATTTAATAAGTTCATTTTCAATAATAATGACTTAAATTTATTTGGATTACTCATTCATTATTAGAATAAAGTTCCTCATCGACATGTGTCACTCTTATGGTTCTTTTAAATCTACTATCATACTCTCCTTATGAATGGTTGCACTCAAATGATCTATAACCTTCACCTTCACACATAAAATAGATAATTCATCTACACTATCTTCAACCACCTCTTCCATATCTACCTCTGCCTCTTTGATAACTAGATATACTATGACTAATTTCTAAATTTTCCTTACAATAAACATCATCTTTATAAGTCCCTCTTCCACTTCCTTTATTTCTACCTCTTCAAAATTTACCACCTCTTCCTCTCTTATTCTACTTGGTCTAAATAAATTTATTCAACTCTTTCTCAAATTTTAGTCGAGGCTAATATGCTTCATCAATACAATGGATAGTTAAGATAATAAATTCTTCTTATATTTATCCTATTAAACCATTGATATACCTATCCACATTCTCCTAGCTATTTTCATGATGAATTTCTCTAATAGATAACTTATAGGACCTCATAGTACATATTCTTTCACTTTTAATTCATTTTGTTTCATATTTTGTAACTTCTACAATAGCTCTCATTGCTAGCTTGTAGGAATAAACTTATATTTTATATCATTTACCAATTTTAGGCTTCCATTTCTATTCCTATTGTAACTATGTTTCTTTCAACTAGATTACAACATTACCTATCAATTTTTTCATTGCAAACTTTATCGAAGTTAATAATTGAAAAAATAATCAGCATTGTTTGATGAATTTTTTTTGTTAGTTTCATCAACAAGTAGGTAGTCTCTATTCAATTGCAATTCACTTTTATCAATTCACATTTATTCTTTGATTTAAATTAATAGGTATTTCTAAGATTTTTCCACTTTTACATTACTTTATTGCTAATGGATGATCTAAATATTATCATAAATTAGTTTTTGTTCTTATTAAATCCTTTATTTATCACCAAAACCCAATTCAATAGAACTAGGCTAATCTAGGATTACTAAGCACTTGTAGTGTGTTCGAAGGGGGTGTTGGATAATGAGACACACCTAAACCAAAGATGGACTAGTCACCAAGAGTGCTAGTATCTCAATGATAGAGCACCTTGATAGAAAATGAGAGGTCCTAGGTTTGACTCATAGTTGGTCAATGGAAATCTTTATCATGGTATCAAAGAATAGGAAGAGAAAATAAATTACTTGATAGAAGTGAAATGCCATTAAATGTTTCAACATAAAGAAGGACAAGAATAAATATATATTTTTTTTGATAAGATAAGTTTCATTTATAGGGTGCATAACCCCTACCACAAAAGCCACCAAGGCTAGAGATCACCAGTTCAGAGCATAATAGAAAAAAAGTAGTAGTAACAACAAAAGAAAAGAACCCCATACACGACACATAAATAGTACCAGACAAAAACCCCTAGGGGGAGCAGACAAGCCCTAGACTACTACTTAGCTATGTTCTCACATTCCTCCATGAGGAATTTGAAACATCCACATTATCTTAGTTGGAGCTAAGATCAGTCTCTAGCACATTCTTCTTGATTTCCTCCTTCAACACCAAAGCAAGAGTCATAACAAAATGATGGATGACCTTGATGGTAAAGAAAGTAAGTCTATTCAGAGCTTCCGCTCCAAAGTGCTAACATAGGCTAGCAGAGCCTTGTAGTCTTCATTAGAACCTTGACAAAACATACTAGCCTCCTCTTTCCTCATATGATGATTGGAGGAGTCTGGAGTGGACTCCTCCAACAACATCTTGTTTAGCTTAGGGAAGTGGCTAGGGCCTTCCCCATAGTCTTATGCTTCCTCAACAGTATCGTTCTTGTTGTCCACCTACTTATTCATATGTTGAAAACTGCAAGAATCAACTAGGACCTTGGGTTTCTGTTTGGCCAGTTGATTGAATCTCTTAACATTGGTTGGTACAATACCAACTTCCATTTCCATAGCTATCATGTTATAATACTCACCAAATACTTTGGTATTATCTTCCCCCTCCTCATTCTTTGAAATAGGTTCTTCCAAATAGATATCTAATGTTAGAATAAGAAAGCATGGTTTTTAGATTCTAAATGAGGTAGAAAGGAATTTCTAATAATGAAAAGTTGAACATGTAAAATTAAAATTTAAAAAATATTTTATCAACTAAATATTTTATATTTGGGTTGCACTTGTTTTCTATCAATAGGGGCATAAGGTACATACGTAAAAAAAATTGTGGTGTAGAAGGTAAGGTTTAATCAAAATAAAATATCAATATTTTTGTTTTTTGACTATGAGAATTACTAGGAAGAGTTTGCATTATGCAAGAACTGCATGGTTTTCTATGAAAGCAAGAGAGTTAATTTTTTTTTAAAACAAAAATAGATTGTTAGATTTTTCTATATATTTTTGGAGGGATATGAAATTAGCAAAGGAAAAGGAAATAGTGTTTAGGGCGCCTCTGTACAATTTTTTTTAATTATTATATTGTGCAATTCTCTTTTATAATTTGTTGGTAGTCTCTTTTTTTTTCAATGCATATTTTTATTTACGATGATAAATAAGGAAAGAAAATCTAGCTTATTCATTCATATTTTAATGGGAATAATGTTTCCTATTGAAGAAGATGAGCATAAACATTGTTAAAATCTAGGGATTTGTGGGATATTATTCAAAGAGTTCATGAAGAAATGATGATGTTAATACATTAAATAATCAATAGAATTTATATAGATTAAGGTAAACAAACAAAAGGACAATGAAACATTATTTTTTATTCAAGGTTTTTTAAGATGACTAACTCTTCCTAGGATTAGTGGTGATGTATGTTCATAAAAAGAATGTAAATAATAATAAATTTGTATCAAAATGCTCACATAGCTAAAATTTACAAACATTAAGAATTTTTTTTTAAAATATTAAATGAATAGTAATGAAAGTGGTAATTATTTTTAATTGTATTTTAGTCATTACACTTGTATTAAATAGTTATTTTTCAACATAGTTCTACAAAAATCAAACTCTTCATAGAGAGAAGTCTCCTAAAATTATTGTGGACATGGTAATGATGACATAGAAAAGAAAAACAAAATGATAAACTTAGAGTTTGATATTTTTTCATACCAAAGAGTTGCATGATTTTTTTTTTTTTTTTTTAGGAATTAAGGTTCTAATTTTCTATTTTTTAAATATATTATGGTCAAGTATTGTTAGTGATAAAATAATAGAATTTTTATTTTAATTGTATATCTAGTGGAATTGTAGATAACTTCTCAAGCATAAAATATTAGTGATACCCATTAGATTTGTAGAGCCAAGAGTGAAGAGGAGATAATCCCTCTTGTTAAGGGCTTGGATATTATTCTCTAATTATGATATTTACATCTATAATAAAATCATATCCTTAGGAGTGTACCTTTGTGTGAATTTGTAGGAAGTCAAGGTTGGGATATCAATCTAGAAATATAGAACATAGAACACAACATATATAATATAACATTTATTATCCTTGTAAATAAATATGCTACTAGTTGCATGACTAAAATGCTATAGATTATTATTTTCTAATTATACTTTTCATAGTGTTGTTTTTACTTTTACAAATATATTGCTATTGAAAAATATATCACCAACTTCCATGCTATAAAATGTGCTAGAACTTTAGCTATGGACCCATTGTTAACACTACAAAAGCATATTATTGTTTCTATAATTTTATTTTTAATTTTCTAATGAATGAACTCAAATGATTTCACATGTCAATATAATTATTGAGCATCAACAACATTGGATATATTGATTCTTCATATTCCATGATAACACTTCACATCATATTTAATCCTCATCTTCTTTCATTTATAAAGTGTCACTAGTCCAAAAATCTCCATTTAAGAAATAAAAATAAATCAAACTCTAGTTTTTTTTTTTACTTTTGTCTCTTCTATGCCATGATCACCACACCCACAATAATTGTAGCATATTTCTCTTCGAGAAGATTTTAATTTCAATAAAAATATGTTCTAATTTATTCAAAAATTTATATGATATTGCTCTTATTTGAACAATTCCTCTTTGAGAAAATCATAAACTGTTGTGACTTTTTATGTAGCAATGACATACTTTATTCAAAAAATTGTAACAACTACATAACTATTTAAAATGTCTTTTCACCACAACTATGTAGCTATTAAAATCATCTTTTTTAATACATAAATTTGATTGTTAAGGGACCTCATCCAATTATCTATATACATATAAAAATAAGATTTTATTAATTCTTTTTCAAATCATCTTTAACAATTTAACCATTTTATATTCTCCTAGCTTGATTTTTTTGTATAAATAAGCTCAATCATCCTAAAAAAGGGTAAAAATTAAAACATATATTCTAGGTTAACATTATCAATGGGTGATATACTAGACCAACTAGCTCCCTAGTCTAGCTATAAAAAAAATAGTAATCTAGAGGAGATACTTGATAGATTATTCATCCATTCAACCCTATAACTATCTTGAAGGTGTAATGAAGTTTGAAATTTATTTTTTAGCTTTTCCAAATCTAAATCGAGAGAGTAATTCCATTTTTGTTTATCCATGTGATCTTTTATACTTTCAACTTCACCAACTATTATTAGGAAATGGGTAATCCAACAATCTAAAGGAGCACATGGACACAAGGCCCAAGAATTTGTTGTCTGTAATAGAAGATGCCATCTCAAAAACAAGGCCACTTATTTAAGGGTTATGTCAAGGTTTCTCCTTATTACTCTCTTGTGAAATGCATGGAAAGGCCCCACATCAAAAAAATTTCTTTTATGAATTTTAACAAATTCAAAGGAAAAACATAGGGCACATCTATATTAGCTTTCTCCTAAGCATTGATTCCAAGAATTATGAACCCAAAAACTCTTTTATTTCCTTCTCAATCATTCCGCTCTAAACCAAAGTGTTTTTTAGGAAGCAAGGACTAGTAACTATCCCCTTGAATGTCATTTCCATCTTCTCTCCACGAAGAGATGGAATTTGGAATTCATTGCAAGAAAATTATATGTAAAAGAAGACAACAATACAATGGATTTACTATTTGATAGGTACTATACCACATTAGTTCATAAACATGATTTAATAATCACTAAAAATTATAACATGTTATACTAATTTCTATCAATATATCATGGGGATAAACTAATTAATATAAGTTTTGATATTGGGGGTGTTCCATGTGGATGGTGAAGGCTAATCTACATCAATTTTTAATACTTGCCATTGACATTTATATCTTGTTAGAATAGTAACCTAGAAATAGGTTTAATATTTCACAATGTTAATAAACTTTAATAATATTATGAAATTAAATTCAAAATAGGTATTTTAGATACATGGTAGAAATAAAAAAGGTGTTCTACAAGTATTATAAAATGGGTACTTTTAATATATGATAAACTAAGGAGTATTTAGAATTAGAAAAGTGTGTTGGAAGGGTTGTGATTAATCAAATATTATGTGATAGAAATGAAAATAGAAATATATAATATTCTATGAATGAATTTGATAAGACATAATTTTAATAATAACTTTGAAATGATAAACCTTAGAATAATTTTCAAAAATTGTGATAGTTGGCAAGTACATTGAAAGAACTATCTCCATTCATATATTATGTGTGGCACTATGTGTGGCACGCATATATTAACATGATGCAAACCTTTTAGGAAATTATGATTATACATTATTACAAAAGACCTTTATAATAATCTTTTTGTTAAGAACTATACAATTATTACAAACTTCTTTTCATAATAATTATGTATTGAATGCACCACGACAAAAGATTCACAAGATTTAGTCATTGGAATTTAATGTGCTTTACCAGATTATTCAATGTGCTTCACACTACTTCTGATAAGGTATCTGTGGTCACCTCCACACGCGTACTGAAATTTTTGATACTGCTCAATTGGTTTATAATATGGGGGGACAGTTCTGAATCCTGTCTTTTGTCATCAATGGCAGAAAGACCGTCATAATGGAAGGCCATCTTATGGGTGGCTGTAAAATTGAAACTTATCTTAAGAGTACCTTTGGAAAGCGACGTTGCTGCTGAGTACAAATGGTCACCAAAAATTCTCAGTGATTGATGATCGACTCTTGGGGATTTGGCCCTTCCCTTCACACCACCTGCATTTCGCTTCCTCTTGTCAATGGCATCACTAAAGCATCTCTTCTTTTGATTCAGGTAAGTTTAAGTTCCATCTGGTATCCTATGTGAATCTTTAAGGACACTGCCCTTTTCCAAAACAAGACAAATATAAATGTAAAATTGAAACTTATCTTAATGATGTTGTGGACACGCAAATATAAAATCTATAAACTATAATATTGCAGTACAAGTTAGTTGCAAAGAAATAATGAAGAATATAAAATGTAATAATAGAAAAATAGATAAGACACAGAATATGTCAACGAAACATCTACACGGTAAAGTATCGGTATTCTTATTGTTCAAAGAAATTGACTACAATCTTCACACAACTTTTGCTCTTCAATTACAATTCATTACAATGATTTTGCCTTGAAGACAAGAAGATATATATAATATTTTCAACCTGTGTTAAACTTAGAAAAAAACAGCTTTATTTTTATTGTTTTTGTTTTAAATCTTTATCTTTTTCAAAGATAAGATTTTGCTTTAATTCTCTTTTTGTTGTCATTATCCAACAATCTTCACCTTAACAACAATTGTTTGATATTTGCCCATGCCCATTCACCACCTTTTCTACAAGCCAAGAGAAGTAAAACTCCACTTCAACTTTTCTAACTATATTGGTTTTGTAAACATGTTTGGACAATTTTCTAGTGTATGAATTTCCTCAAGAGGTTCTCCACCTTCATCAATAACCCGTCTTACAAAATGGTATTTAATCACAATATGTGTAGTCCTACTATGATAAGTTGGATTTTTAGTCAAATATATAACACTTTGACTATCACAAAATATAATCTTGTCCTACACTTTTCCAAACTCACCCAAAAGACCCTTTAACCAAATTGCTTCTTTGCATGCATGTGAGACAACCACATACTTTTCCTTAGTAGTGGATAAAAAAAAAATTCTTGAAGCTTTGGCATCCAAAAAAATAGGTCCTCCTATAAGAGTAAATACATAACTTGATGTAGATCTCCTTTTGTCCAAACCACTTGCAAAATCTAAATCAACATAACCACAAATTGAACCACTAGAACCATCAAAGGTGATACAATAATCACTTGTGCCTCTAAGATATCGAAACACCCATTTCACTACTACCCAATGATCTTTACCTAGATTTGCCATGTATCTAAGTTGACAACACCAATTGCATGTGAAATATTTGGTCTTGTACATACCATTGCATACATTAATCTTCCTACCACATTAGCATATGATACATGAGACATATAATCCTTTTCTTCTTTATTACTAGAACATAAACTTGAAGAAAGCTTAAAATGAGAAGCTAAAAGGATATTTATTGGTTTCACATTCTTCATACTAAATCCTATGAGGATCTTCTCCACATACTTTTGGTGCAATAACCACCATGTTCCCTATCTCTTTTTATTTCCATACCCAAATTTTTTTTTGATGCTCCTAGATCTTTCATATAAAAAATCCTAGTCATTTGATCCTTTAATCTATTGATCTCAATTATGATTTTTCTTGCTACAAGAATATCATAAATATATAATACCAAGATAATGAATAAATGATTTTTCAAAATTTTAAAGTAAACAAAATGGTTATACTCACTCCTTGTAAAATTTTGGCTCACCATGAAGGAATCAAACTTCTTGTGCCATTGTCTAGGAGACTACTTCAGGCCATACAATGACTTTTTGAGTTTACAAATAAATTTCCTGTTGCAATCTTGAACAAACCCTTTTGGTTGTTCCATATATATCTCATCATCCAAGTCTCCATGTAAGAATGTTGTTTTAACATCTAATTGCTCCAACTCAATATCAAGTAAAGAAACAAGTGCTAAAACAACTTGAATATAAACAAGCTTAACAATTGGTGAAAAAAATCATGAAACCAATACCTTCCTTTTGAGAATACCCTTTTGCTACTAGTTTTGTTTTGTACCTTTCAACTTTATCATCAACACCCTTTTTTAATTTGAATACCCATTTGCAATCAACAACTTTCCTACCCTTTGGAAGTTCTGTCAAGTCCCATGCTTTATTCTTCTCCAAGGCATCCATTTCTTCTTTCATTGCTATTTCCCATTTAGAATTTTCAATACCATCTATTGCTTCTTGATAACAACTAGGCTCCCCATCATTAGAAATCAAGTCAATAGATGAAACATAATCATCGTACCTTTTAGGTGGATTTCTAACCCATATAAATCTCCTTAGATCTAGTTGTGGAATTTCCACACTTCTCTATAAATTTTTTGCATCTTCATCTTCTTCTTGCTCCCTATTTTCTATAGATGGATGAGTTTCCAATTGAATTTTTTGATGTTGAGGTACTTGTTCCTATTTCAAATGAACTTCTACTATGTTTGATTTTATAAGAGGAGATTCATCAAATACGTATCTGCTAATAGTGACTTTGGGGGTAGTAGGATCCCACAATATGTATCCCCTAATTCCATCACCATAACCAACAAAGATATATTTCTTGGATTTGGGGTTCAATTTAGAACACTAATATTTTGAAATAAGAGCATATGCATCACAACTAAAAATTTTCAAATTTTAATAATCACAAGAATAACCTATCCATACCTCTTTAGGAATATTACTTGATCTATTGCAATTGATGGTGATTGATTTATCAAATAACAAGCTATAAATACTAGTTCTACCCACAACTCTTTCTGCAACTTGGTATTACTAAGCATGCTCCTTGCTCTCTCTAAAAGAGTCTTGTTCATGCATTCAACAACACCATTTTGTTGGGGTGTAAATAGTGGTTTTATGTCTTTCGATCCAAGCTTCCTTACAACAATTTTCAAATTCCAAAGATGTGAACTCACCTCCATTATTTGTTCTTAAATCATTTCAATGTGAATAGGACTAATTCACCCAAGGGTGAATAAGTCCTGGTGTGCCTCTCATGCTTTGTTTTTGAGGTCCTTTGATGTCGGATCTAAGCTTCTGAAACCTAGTTGCAAAGTTGTTGGAACACAATCGAAAATTTTGTAGGTGAGTTTTTGCGAGTTGACAAGATGTAGGGTTTCAATTGCAACAATGAACAATTTTTCTTCAAGTTTCCTTTAATCCATTTCAAGCTTGAAAACTTGCACATTCAAAGAGAAGGAAAGGAATATTGTTCCTTTTAGGGGCTTGCCTTATTCAAACCCCATGTTAGTGTTTCCACTTCCACAATAGCAATGCCAATGATAAGAAAGATACATGAATAGGAAGGAACGATGAAATCACAAAGTGCTGCAACTCACCACCCTTCAATGGCTTCCTTGAAAGACTGAAGTCATACACATCACCTCAAGGTTTTGGATCTTTATTTCTTTATTTCTTGAATTTCTTGGAGACCTAAAACGAGGGTTAGGCTTCACAAAACAATGATAATATGACAATATGAACTCACATACACTTTGACACAATGCTTGGATCTTGAGTTGCTGCAATAAATCACTGAAATGTTGCTCTCGACTTGCTCTTAAATGCTCTTAATGTTCTTAAGGTTAACCTCTTGCTAGATCATTCCACCTAGATTTCAAATGATGCAATAACTAGGTATTTATAGGCATTTCTCTAGTTTCCCAAAAAATAAATCCCAATAGCAGATATTTGTAATTTAAATTTTGAATATTAAAATGTCAACAGAGACATATTCAAAATTGGTCCCTGGTAAAAAGGGGGACCTATACACCCTAGGGTGCATGGGTCTTGGCCCTATTTTTTGGGACATTAAGTGTCGGGGTAAAATATAAATTGGATGCATTTTTTTAATGCTTGCAATAGCTTGGAAAATGGTACAAAAGGGCCCCATAATGCATAATTTAGGAAATTAGGTGCTCAATTAGGCTCAATAATTTAGGGGGGACAAAGCATAGTGTGAAATTTTAAAGGGTGACAATTTATGATGCTAAATTTAGCCCCAACTTTAGTGGGAGCATGAACTTATGCTCAAACTCATACTAAAGTAGAAAAATTATGTCAATAGGGATTTGATTGTCCAAATGTTGAAGAGATAGGATGTCTAAGGATCTAGGGGGAGCACACAAGCCCCTAGGATCCAAGATCCCATGGAAAACCAACATAAGCACAAAAGAACACACACATGTATGATATGTAGCAAGACAACATACACAAACATGTAATATCAACAAAAAAAAGAATACACAATGAAAACACACAACATAACATATATATGATAACAAAATGAACACAAACATGATGAAAACACAATGCAAACACGAAGAAGACACTGAAAATGACACACACCAAAACACAAGGTTATTACTAAAGAGACCTCAGTCTTAAACTATCTCAAATACCAAACATCATTCGTCAAATAAACGTTATACAAATGAATGCTCTCATGAGGACTAGCAAGTTGTGTTATGCCACATCACTCATAAGCTACATAGATCTACTGGCTAGCAAGCTATGTTATGCTAGGTTCCCATGCAGTATGTTGGGTTCCAAAAGACTATCAAGTTGTGTTATGCTAAAGACTCATGAAACACATGGCTCCACTTGCAATCAAGTTGTATTATGCTTGGCGGCCATGTTAAGGCATTCATGACTCATGCCATAGCAAAGTCTGATATTTGCTAGGTGAATTAAAAATAGGAGGGAAACACAGGCTATTGAAGTCCGATTAGGTGAGCCCCTAAGTAAAATGAGAAACACACTAGGTCTAGTGAAGTATGTTATTCACTAGGTGTGAACCCATGACAAAGTAGAAAAATGAGAAACACACTAGGTCTAGTGAAGTCCACTATTCACTAGGTGTGCACCCATGTCAACCATTCTAGAAGTTATACTCCCTGATAACTTTGATAAGGTGCTACAAAATGATCAAGATGTTATGCAAACACAACACTAAGTTCAACGCTTATGAATGAAGTGAAGAAAAAATTCCAAACTCACCTAAGGAGATGCACAAACTTTCCTAAGGAGGCATATAAACAATGACAAGATAAAGCCAAAATCTCAATGGGTAACAACACCGCCTCAAAAGGTGATTTACAAAAATAACAAAGGGGATTTTCTCAATACATGAGAGGTCACACCTTAGGGAATACCACATGTGACACCACCACCAAGAGAGAACTAGTCATGGAATAAAAGACTCACACCTTAGGGTATACAAGCCATAGCATTACCACCAAGGGGAATGTTATATGCCAAGAAAGGTCACACACTTAGGGGATATCAAGCCCAATATCACCACAAAGGGGGCACTTCACATAAAGAAAGAAGGCCAAAATTTGATTGACAAGTTCACACTTCCTAGGAGATGTATCATGTCATCACTAAAAAGGGGCAATTTTGTATGAAAACAATAAGCGGGGGACTATATGCCCCCCTCCCCTAAAATGTTAGTGTACTTGCTACACTAATGTTTTAAGAAGACACAAAGGTATCCCTTGCTAGAAGGAATGAACCTAACACAAGGCTACCTAACCCCTTCCCCCCAAGTTTAGGGACAAAGATGAGCCCAAGACGGATGATAATGCATTTATCCTTGCGAAATGAAACATGATTGCATATAGCCTAGTTTATACCCCCATGTATGGTAGTGAGTATTGTGTGATACTACAACTACAATATGGCAAGGAGAAACAACTAATTCTATTGATTGAGTGAAGATATTTTTGATGTTTTTTAATTTTTGAAGGATAATATCCAAGACCTCTTGTTGTTTCTTGCACGTTAGGCTCCTTGGGGACACACATACCTTGCTATTTTACACATCCTTTTCCAATATAGCCAAGTTGTTTTAAAATTTCATAACCCTGTCCATAAATGGATTCCATTTCTTTCAAAGAAGGTGGTGTTTCATAATAATTTTCATTGAATATATGGATGTGTAATTTATTTTTTCCTCTTTTCTAGAAGTTGTGGATTTAGATGCTTTTTATGGTTTAGTGATAGATTGTGTTGATACCATTGCAACTTCTTTCTCTTTTCTTGGTTTTGTTTGTGTGATTTTGTATTCTCCCATGAATGTAGGTGTAAAATATAATGAACCTAAATCATCTTCCAATAGTTTTCACTGATAAAATACTCTTACATATCCTCTAATTGCAAAGGTTCCACTTTTGTAGTTGGTGTCAATATGCTAATAGGATTTGTCATTCTTGATTCAGTTTGTAAACAATTTTCAAATTTTGGGTCAACTTTTATCATGTAAACCTTATTGTTGTAAGTTTATTTCATTAAGAGATGAAGTGTTGAAGGAACTCCTTTCATCTCACGAATCCATGGCCTTCCCAAGAGAAGATTGTATGAAATATCATGGGGCATCACATGGATGGGGTTTTGCAACACAACCTTACCAACATTGACAGGTAATGTTATCACGCCAAACGGTTGTCTTCCCACATTGTCATCACCATAGATAGACAAAGAATCTGGTTGAATTTGATTGTTATCTTCTCCAATTCTATCCAAAAGATTTATGCTATAAACATTGAGGTCTAAACCATTGTCAATAGGGGTATGTCTAATCCCAACCCTATTAATAATAGCCATTATCATCAAAGCATCAATTTGTTTTTGTGTCTCCAAATGGGGTAACTCATTTTCATGAAAGACAATATCCACATTGACCAAATTCATACCCTCAAGTAAAGCTACTACGTCATTTGGTTGTGCACTAGGAGGGACAACAAATTTTGCAAAGCATTTGAAGCATGATATGATAAGAAGGTGATTTTGAATCAAATCCCACAAGGAAGTCTTAGCAGGAGTGTTAGGATGTTTCTCAACAAGATCAAATTCTTTACCACTACACTGTAGAATGTTAGGTGTAGGTGCGAGATATCATCGAGGAAGTGGGATGGATGTTGGAGTTTGTTTTGGTTGCTTATTGTTTCTAGTGCTATATGTATGAGCTAAAGTATGATAACTTGGTTGCTATGACACATGATTACTTGTAAGCTATTTTACAAAGATTAGGATATGGCCATAAGGTTGAGGAGGTCCTATAATAAGAGGTGATTTAGGAGGTCCAATAATTAGAGGATTTTTAGGAGGTCCAATAATCAAAGGAGATCTAATAGCCAATTGTGTGTTCATAACCTCAACATATTTAACTTCTTGTTGTTGATCTTCTATCAAAGAGGGATCTATTGTCACTTTACTATCTTTTAAAAGAAATGTATCAATGATTTAATCTTATTGCATCATAATTTCTTCCCAAGAAGGAGAATTACTAGGAGAAAAACAAACAAGATTCTCATGACACTCAATTATTGGATCCTCTAACACCAAGATACCTTCTTCACAAGTAGGAGAGGTATTGAGAGAATAACAACTATGATTGTCATGATTGTCCATGATTGCACCCTTTAGCACCGAAAAAATTCTCACAATTGGGAGATATGTTGGGAGATGAATGAAGATTAGGAAAAGTGATATTAAGAAATGTGTAAATGATTTCATTCCCTTGATCCAATATACTCTCACAATCAGGGGAGATATTGGAAGAGTGAGTAACATGCTTGTCAATGATTTCATTTCATTTTCTTCGATTTTACTCATAAATAGGGAGATTATAATTATACAATCCATGCATTACCATATCAAACCACATATTCAAAAAGGAAACATGTTGCTATTTACCTTATGTATCAAGTGATCAAAATCAAATAGTTATGTAAATAGGATTAAAAAATAAACATCAGATTTGGACAAAGGACACTGAGAGATTATTATAGAAAATTGAAGACAAATAGCTGGATAGAGGCACCCAAGGGCATCTATGTCTTGGATAGGGTTTCTAAAGTTTTGGTTTGATTGTGTAAGGAACTGCTAAAGGATTCCAAGTCTACTTGCAAATAGGTTTAATAGTGAATATTTTTCTAGACTTTGTTGAATTTATGCCAATGTGATGCAAAATGCAAGTGTGCAATAATGTGGAAGATGTTTTGATAATTTTGAATCCAATTTCCACATCTAAAATGAAATAATTGACTGATTTTAAGATGCCACAATCTGAAAATGGTGATTTTGATGCAATTTGGAAATCAAACAATGCAATTTTTTCATTTTTTTAACTATGTGAAAGATGCCTAAATACATGAAATTAAGAATTCCAAATCAAAGATCTGCAAGCACAAACATATTGAAAACATAGAGATAAAGATGTGTGAAAATATTTGTTAATGCAAGTGTACAAGGATAGAGGTGCCCAAGGGCATCTGAGTCCTTGATAGGGGTTCTAAAAATTCAAAAGTTGAATATGCATTATATTGTCTAAAGGTTCTTCTTTTGTGTGAAAATGGGTCTACAAGTGAATAAGTTTCCATAATTTCCTCAATTTAAGACAATGTGACTCAAATACAAATATGTAATAATAAGTGACATTGTGAATGCAATTTCGAATGTAGATCTAATCTAAATGACTAAAATAAACCCTAGTGTAACTTATGATGCAATATGAGATGCAAAGATTTTGAATTTTTCCTATTTTTATGATACAAAAATGAAACCCTAAATGAGAAATACAAATTAATGCAAAGAAAAACCTAGATCTAGGGTTAATTTTTATAAGGTATACAATGTCAAAATGTTGGGTTCACCAAAATGAAACTTAGGAAAATGTGATCCTAAGTCCTAAGTGCTTAAAACAACAGGATTCAAGGCCTTTTCCTAGGGTTTCATTGAGATGGAGATCAACAAGGCGTATAGATTGACCTTCAACCATGAAGGTGAGCCAATTAGACTTGGATCTCCATCAATTTGGGGATTGGAATGGATTGGAATTGATTAAATATGATTAACCTAATTAGATTATGTGCCCTAATATCATAATTACAAGAATTCAATAAAGCACCGACTAAAATAATAGTTTGTAGGCATATCTGGGAAGTGTAGAGGACTGTGTACCTACATAAAAATATTGCTTTTAGTGTGAATATGAGGACTAATTCACCCAAGGGTGCATAATTCCTTGTGTGCTTCTCCTGCTCTATTTTTGAGGTCCTTTGATATCGGATTTGAGCTTCTAATTCCTGGTTGCAAAGTTGTCTAAACATAGTCAGATAATTTTGTATGTGAGTTTATGTGAGTTGACAAGATGTAGGGTTTCAATTGCAACAATTAATATTTTGTCTTAAAGTTTCCTTTAATCCTCTTCAAGCCTAAAAACTACACATTCAAAGAGAAGGAAATGATTGTGCCATTTAGGGGCTTGCCTTAGTCAAACCCCATGTTAGTGTTTCCACTTCCACAATGGCAATGCAAATGATAAGAATGATAAATGAATATGAAGGAATGACAAAATCACAAAGTTCTACAACTCACCACCCTTCAATGGCTTCCTTGAAGAATTGAATTCATACACATCACCTCAAATTTTTGGATTTTTCTTGCTTGATTGCTTGAATTTCTTGGAGACCTACAATGAGGGTTAACCTTCACAAAACAATGATAATATGGCAATATGAACTCACATGCACTTTGACACAATGCTTGGATCTTTAATTGTTGTAATAATTCACTAAAATATTGCTCTTAACTTACCCTTAAATGCTCTTAATGGTCTTAAAGTTCACCTCTTTCTAGATCATTCCACTTAGATTTCAAATGATGCAATAATTAGGGATTTATAGGAATTTCTCTAATTTACTGAAAATTAAATCTTGATAGCCGAAATTTTCAATTTGGATATTGAATGTTTTGATTATGAGAAAAATAGTTTTTGAATGAACCCAAAACCATTTACAATAGGTTTTGAATGGACTCAAAACCATTTACAAATAGGTTTTGAATAGACTCGAAACCATTTGAATGTTTTTGATATGATAAGCAACATTTACAGGGTGTTGTACCCTACACGGAGAGCCCCAAGGGCTAGAAAGTACCAGAACAACAAAACAATAAACAAACCTAGACACCAAAAAATAAAACCAAAACCGAATACGGATCAACAACACACTGGACCAACAACAGAATAGCTAGTTTTTTCCCATGTCTTTGACAATAGCTAAACCATATCATCCTCAACCCAAACAGGGTGATCCTTGGTATTTTTCATTCCCAACTCTTCCTTCATAGCAGCTGAAATAGTACTAGTAACACAGTGGATCATCCCGATTGTGAAGTGAGTCAGCCCATACAATTTCTTGTCCAGGGTGTCCAATCTCTCTTTCAGTGCACTAACCTCCTCCCCACCGCTCATAGTGTACTCAAGATCATTTTTCTCCACTCCCATCAGCTCCGAAGAGTGGGAGGCTGAAACCTCTTGCAGATCACCACCCAAGTCAGGAACCAAAGAGAGCCCTTTGGCTTTCTTACCAAGATCATCCTCCGACACCACCTCCACACGACTATCCTTGCTATCTGACAACTCCTCCTCAGTTTCTAGGTCTCTGACTTGCACTTTCTTTTTGTTCTTAGCAAGCCTACCCAAATGCCTTATAATTGCATCACAGCCAGTACCCATTGTATCCACCACCACCGTATCACCCAAGGAATCCTTACTAACAACATTCTTTCCTTTATTCAGAGGCACCTTATCCTTCTTACCCTTCTTCTTCAGACCAGGTTTACCTGGAGTCCTTGCAGGGGTAGACTTAAGGTCACATAGGCTAACCACCACACTAGCTTGGGAAGCACCCTCAATACCTTTGAGATTTTTGGTAGGAAGTTTTGGTTTTTTAGCAGGGACCGGGTGAATCTTTTTGATAGGGCCTTTAGACTCGGTCAGAGATAAATTGTACATAGTAGGGTTCTCAATTTCTTCAATACGAACGACCGAATAGGTTTAGGTGGGCATAGAGCAAGGTGAAAATGGTAAAGTCTAAGAATGAGAACTAGATGGAGTGGGAGAGGAGTTTGCTCATTAGGGTTAGCAACGACCAAAGCAATACACTTTTCAACAAAAATTGTAAGGTCAATCAACAGGAAAAAGGGAAAGCTCAGAAGAACTTTATGCCTAAGGTGATTTAGCAAAGGAAAATGGTAAAAGAAGTAAGTTTTCTAGCTTCCTTCTAATGTGATATACTTCATCAAAGCCAAACACACCTGGTCCCATGGCTTCAGAAGAGCCTCCCATTCGAACCTGGATTGGTTACACATCGGCGCCTCATCACCAATGAAAAATTTGTTCATGCTCTCATTATCCTGGGTCTTGGAATGCTTAGGATGCTTCATAACCATGCTCTGCAAACCAGTCGCCTGCACAATAACATCCTCATCCACCATGAAGGAGATGCCACCCATGGAAACGTGACGATTCTTCCATGAATTTATGAATTGAGTGGACATATTAGGGTCATGACCCACCAACCTCTCCATGAGAGGAGCAATACCACCTTCAACACAAATATGCCAGACAAGTGGATCCATGCAAAATTCATTGTAGTTATCCGGCTCAGTCCGCACTCTTTCACCTCCCATAATGCCACACTTCACACAGAGTAACCAGGAACTTTGAAAACACAAAGAATTAGAGACAATAGCCATATGAAGCATACCCCACACAATAAGACATTTAAGCCGAGAACAACCAAGTTTGATCATCAAACCAACAGACAGGTCACATGCACGAGCAGGAAGCTTTCCAAAATACATCTTAGCATAGCCATAAAATGTAAACATATGATAAGGAAGGATTGCCTTCCATGTCACAAAGGCACAAAAATCTAGGCAGTCTAGCCATGGGGCTATAGTTAGAAACCTCTAATTTGATGACTTTAAAAGGTTGGCCAACTTTAGTGAACCTCTCAAAGGAAGCTAAAAGGCACGAAACCAAAAAAGAAAAGAAAAAAAGGCCAATTAGGAGCTTAGTATCATAATTATAGGTCACATCAAAACCAAAAAACACGAATTTGAAAATCCTAGAGTTTAAGTAGTTCCCCATCAGGAACTTGAAAACCATTTGAATGTTAAAATGTTGACACTGACATATTTAAAATTAGCCCCTGAAAAAATAGGGGGACCCATACGACCTAGGGTGTATGGTTCCTAGCCCTATTTTCTAGGAAAATAAGTGTCAGGGGTAAAATTTCAATTGGATGCATTTGTTCAATGCTTGCAATTTCTTAGAAAATGGTACAAATGGGCCCCATAATGCATAATTTAGGAAATTAGGTGCTCAATTAGGTTCAATAATTTAGGGGGGACAAAATAGAGTGTGAAATTATTAAGTGTGAAATTTACAATGATACAAGAAGAAAACAAATTCTTATGTGGACACGTGATTAGAATCACCAAAATCTAATAACCATTCATCATGATACTGTAATGAATTAAAAATAGATAAAACTTCATCAACTATACTTGAACTTGTCTCAACTAGATTTTCTTCCTTTTTGGAGTCATCTTTGTCTTCTTTCCTCTTCCAACAATCTTTCTTGAGATGCCTTAATTTATTGCAGTACCAACATTTTCCCTTACCCTTTTTTCCTTTTGACTTAGATCTAGATGTACCTCTCAAATCTTCTCCTTTTTTATGGATCGACCCCTAACCAACATTGCTTCTAATGTGGAGGTTTTTATGTTATATTTCCTCTACACCTCTTCAAAAAATAAAGCTCCCACAACAAAATCAAATTCAAGGGTGTCAATTCTACTAAAGCAAATAGAAGTGACTAAGTGATTCCAAGATTCAGGCAATGAACACAATAACGTAACTACGTTGTCTTCATGTTTGACTTTTCCACCCATACTTGCTAATTTAAATATAAGAGTATTGAAAATATTTATATGATTTGCAAATTTTATACCTTCTTTAATTCACAAACTTTACAACTACCTCTTCAAGTAGATATGATTTTCCAATGATTTTGTCATATAAAGACTCTCCATTTTACTCCATAAGCCTATTGTTGTTTCCTCTTCAACAATATTGGAAAGAACATCATCTACTAAACACAATTGAATTGTGCTAAGAGCTCTTGTATGAAGATCCTCCTAATCCACACCAGTCATATTTGTAGATTTCTTTCAATTTCCTACCATCGCTTTATGTAATCCTCTTTTCACTAACAAATCACACATCTTGAGCTTCCATAACTCAAAATTATTCTTCTGATTGAATTTTTCCCCATGAATTTCAAAACCTTCACAATTTGATGCTACAAAAGAATCACCAAATCCTAACATAGAAACTAAAAAATAACTACTCTAAGACCACTTGTTTTGGAAATGGAAACGTAAAACTCACAAACTTAAAATAATATTGCAGTGCACAAGTTAGTTGCAAAGAAATAATGAAGATTATAAAATGGAATAATAGAATAATAAACAAGACACAAACTTAAGTGGTAAAACCTTGACAATATGTCAAGGAAACATCCATGAGGAAAAGTATTGGTATTCTTATTGCTCAAAGAAACTGATTACAATCTTCACACATCTACTTGTCTTCAATTATAATTTGTTACAATGATTTTTCCTTAAAGGAAATAACATATATATATCTATATATATATATATCATCAACTTGTGTCAAACTTTGAAAAAACCAACATTTTTTTTATTGCTTTGTTTTATTGTTTTTGTTTTAAATATTTATCTTTTCCAAAGATAATATTTTTCTTTATTTATCTTTTTTTATTCATTATCCAACAAATGGTGCCTTTAAACATGATTTTGGTGCTTAGTACAAATCATCATAGAACATTCTCAATGATTGATGATTTTGGATTGATATAAACTACAATGGTGAGGAGGGTCTATATGTGGAAGTTGTCACTAAACCAATGATTAAATCTTGTGGATTTGGTCTTCCATTCACAGTTGTCACCTCTCTCTTCCTCTTGTCACTTCTGAGAATGAGATCACAACATCAACTCTGATTTTGATTCAGGTAAGTTCATATTCTATCTGGTATTCTATGTGAAAATATTTAAGGATATGGGTGTTTTCAAAACTGCTTGTTTCATTAAACAAATATAACTATGACATGACTCATCTAAGAACAAGTTTTCTTTGTTGAAGAAATAGTTTTTTTTATAATTCTAAACTATGAAAGCTTTAGATTTAATATTGAATTGTGTTTGTTTCTTCCTTCCTGCATCTTTAGATAGGTTCTTTAAATATCTTTAATAATACTCATGGTTAATTACTTAATATCAAAAAGGAATATTGAAAGGACATATTGCATACTCTTTCAATTTCTTGTTATGTTTTGCACTCACTTTGTTGTCCATCCTCTTAGCATAGTTTTAGGTTCATTTTATCCCTTTTATTAGCATTTTTCCCTTCCATAGTGATAAGGCCTTACCTCACATGGTCCTTTTTTGTCAAGATATTATTACAACTATCTTAACCTTATATTGTTCTTTTGTTCCATCCTTCTTAGAGCTAAAGTTATTTGAAAACTAAAATAATGCATAAACATCTATGCAACATGCTAATTTTTGAAGAAAACTTCTTATTCAATGGCTGTTTACAAAAAAACTTCCACCTTCTTTATACTTTTATCTCTAAAACAATTATCTAAAATGGTAACTACTCAAGATAAAATTGAATGGATCTTTTATTCCCTCATCTTCCCACTACTTATTAGACCCCATCTTTTCATGATCTTGTTGATTCTGTGTCTTTGATGTTTTTGTTGTATATGAAAAATGGGGTTTGAATGCTATCATATGACTTAGGACATAAAACATACCCACTTTCCCCCTACTACATTCAAGGGTAACCCTAGAGATCTCAATGCAAAGGATAAAGAGATCTCACAATAGGAATTCCCTTGGGGCTGAATGAAAACTAATAAGGGGTTCACCACCAAGTAAGAACTTGGAAAGAAAAATGAAATGCAAGATGCAATACTAAACCCTAATTCTATGCAATGACCTACAAAGTGACCTAGAAATGCAAATGAAACAACACATAAATCTATAGAAAGGAATGTGTGCACCTAGAAATCTAGAAATGGCTGGAAGGAGGTTTGAAACATTGGAAAATCCACCTTTAATTATGAGTGGGACTCATTCGCCAGGTTGGGTGAATTAATCCAGATTTTGGGTTTTTGTAAGGGAACAAGAATCTATTAAAAGGGTATCCGAATTTGCAAAAATATGATTTTTCACAACAACACAATAGGCAATTAGCGCTGGATTTTAGTGTATTTGAGTTCATGAATTGGGAACTTCTATTGGTACAAAAATCAGTGCAAAATGGTGTGTTCACTTCGGCACCGGATTTAGCGCTAGATTTAGCGTCGATTTTAGTGTCAGATTTAGAGCTGGATTCAATGCCAGGTTTAGTGCCAAATTTTTGGTACTTCTAGTTTGGCTTCTAATTTTGCTTTTGGTTTTGCTTCTTGTGTTGTTCTGTATTTGAGTTCATGAATTGGAAACTTTTGTTGGCACAAAACTCGGTGCAAAATGGTATGTTCACTTCAGCATCAGATTTAGCGCCAGATTCAGCGTCAAATTTAGCACTAGATTTAGCATCGAGTTTAGTGTCAGATTTTTGTTGCTTCCAATTTGGCTTCTAATTTTGCTTCTGGTTTTGCTTCTTGTGTTGCTTCCATGTTTGTTTCCAGTTTTGCTTCTAGGTTTGCCTCTGGTTTTGCTTCCAGTTCTGCTTCCAGACTTGCTTTCGATTTTTCTTCCAATTTTGCTTCCAATTTTACTTCTAGTTTTGCTTCCAAGATTTCTTCTGGTTTGCTTCTAGTTTGGATTCCATTATTGCTTCCTTTTTTGCTTCTAAAAATGTTTCTTATTTTGCTTCCATTTATTAATTTAATATTGTAGTGCCCCTCCATTCTCACTTAGGATGTGTAGGTAGTCTAGCTAAAGAATCTGAAGAGGAAGATGAAACAAGAGCTTCTGATGGTACTTTTGTGAGTATGATGCACATTGTTTTGATATTATTATGATGCAGAGATTTATTGAGTAGCTAAGTGATGCAGTAGCATGTTGTGAGGATAGGTGGAAAGGGTGGCATCATACCATTGAATATATGGGGACATATGAGAATGAGATACGATTGCTAGAGTTCCCTTCCTAGTGCCTCAACTATTATGAATGTGTACTCTAATTTGTATTTTTGAGTGAATAGGTACAGGACATCGGCTCCACCTGGATTCATAGGTCTGAGCATGTCCACTACTCAATAGTAATGTTGATTAGGAGATAGTAACTAGTTAACCTTGTCAAACCTTTACCCTAGCACAATGTGTCTTCAATTCATGTGTTGGTCATGTTCCTTATCCATGTTGGTCTTGGTATTTTATTATTGTGCAAGTTTAATTTGGTAGATTAAATGTGTATTTGATTTAAATATTTAATTAATTGAATTATTGTTGTGAAGGCTTTAGAATAAATAAATAAATAAATAAATTTAATTTAATAGTTATGTTATTAAAAAAATTTAATTATTAAATTATACAGGAATTAAATAAATAAGATTATTTAAATTTGTTGAAATATATTAATTGTTTTATTTTATTTTAAATGCATGAGGTTGGAAAATATCTGGGGTTGTTGAGGGAAAAGATATTTTGTTGGGATAACTGTGAGTTAGAAATTTGTTATCTTGTGGTTGTAAATTGATTCTCGGAGGAAATATTTGAAAAAGGGGAAGAAAGTTGTTTCACGGGAAGAGTTTTGGTTTTGGTTGAAAATTGGTGAGGGATTTTGTGGATCTCTCTAAGGATTTTATTTTAGAATCTTGTTGTAAAATTATTGGCTATGGTATTGTTGTGTTTTCTAGAAGTGACAAATTTACTGGAGGAAGCTTTGGCAACATTGGCATTTTGAAGCTACAGAGAAGCTCGACAACAATTCTTGGGGCAACAGTTCTTCTGGAACATGTTCTTTATTGTTTTTGTGAATTTTGAATTGAAAAGTTGTTTATATTACTGTAATACAATTTGGAAATGTTTAGGAAAAGATTTCCAATACTGTAGAAACTCTTGTTTCTTTCTTTTAAAAGATTGTTGTGAAAGTTGAACCTCTGTAGAAAACAATTTAAAAAAAATCCTGTGTAGATTGATCATTTGAAATAGATTGATACAAAAAGTAATTATAGATCTATGTGGAAAAAACCTTCATTTTATTTTGGTTTCCCTATTTCTTTTAATTGTTGGGAAAATGAAATCTCTGAGCTTTCCTGTAGAAAAATTCTTCTGTGAAAAATTATTGCCCAATTTTAACAAGTGCTTGGATTAATTTATATGTAAATATATATATATATATATACATATATATTTAAATATATATGTACATATACATACATATATTTTATATAAATATTGTATTTTATTTTAAACATTGTAAATTTCCAGAGGAATTTTTTTTTAATCAAAATTGTACAGAATCACCATACGACGAAATTCGTGACTTTTTGTCATTGGAATGAAAGTTTTGTATATGTATTGAGGGGAAGTGCTGGATATCCCAGCGCCGACTCCCCTTGAGGGAGGGTCGGTGCTGTGAGGTAGTCGGTGCTACCTTGTCTTACCCACGCTTCCCCATGAGGGGAAGGTTGTACAGTACACAGCTATAGTAATTGTCCAGTCCGCGAAGTTTTAAATGTGGCCACTGTGATTTTCGTACTTCATTTTTTTGGAAATTAAAATATATGTTATATTTATAATATATATTATATGTAATATATATATATTATTTATATATATATGTTATATGTAATGTATATATTATATATATATTTATGTTTTTTTAATATAATGCTATATATGATCAATAAAATAATTTTGTGAGGAAATGAATTTGTAGTATTAAATAGATGGGGTACTTTTAACCTATAAGTGATTTAATAATTAAATAATATATTTATATGTATATATATATAATTACATTTAATTATATATATATACATATTAAATATACTTATTTAATGTTTGAATTTTACAATAGATATTTGTAAACATGGTTAGCTAAATAAATATGATTGATTTATTTTTATTGAGGAAAATTGAGTTAATTTTATGAGCACTTGTGAAAACTAGAAGATGAACAATTAGTTTCATTCATTTTTGAAATTGTAAGTTGGAATTATATTTAATGGTGCATTTTAAATATGCAAAATTGATTGTAATGGATTTAGGTAATCTGAATGATAACATTTCTTTAATTGCTAGAAGTTGTATTTATAAAAGCACGTGTTTCTTAATTGTGTACTAGGGGGAGTATTTGACGTTGTGGAAAATCTAAGTCTTCCAGAGTTGTATTTTTGAAAAGGGGTTGTTGTAACTTTAGTTTTCCCTTTGAGTTTTCTTGGGTAGTGCACGTATTGGGATTCAGTATTGGACATCCATAGGGATGTGTTACCTTTTGAGGTGTGTTGATTATGTTTGGTCAGTTTTAGTGCACTATCTACCCTTGGGTGTGGTATGAGTTTATGTGTTGTCGATAAAGGAGTGGCTTTCAACGATGGTCGGGACATAAAATGGTCCTAGGAAAACTCGTGTGGGAGTTAGTTTAACCAGTAGAAATTAAATAACCTATTTTTAGGGGAATGGGTAGCTTAATACATTAACTTTGTAATTTAGCCTCACTCATTGGCTCAAGGGCTTGTGTTAGACTTGAGATGAGTCAAGAAGGCCTAGAATGGCACGATTGTTATCTTGTCTTCTCGAAAGATAATCGATTTTGCTCTGGTGTGCATGTGGGGCTGAAGTTCATAAGAGGTTACCAGGATAACCCTAGAGAGGGGCCGAGATCTAGGAAGATCTCCTTTGGATAACCAGTGCAACCATTGTGATGACACTCCTCCTATGACAACAATCGGTTTATTTTTATTATGTTTGTAATTGATTCAGTGATTCTGGAAGCAATGTGACCATTGTTCTTGTTTACCTGTACTGTGAGTATTTCGTATATGACCTGTTTCTAGAGGTAGTAGGATTGTCTTGGTTATCTTTTACTATCTCCTAGCACGGGGGTTGGGCCTACAGGTACCATATGGTTGGGTGGCGTGTGTCTTATACTGTTGAGTTTTCTTCCTGTTCGTGATGGCATGATCTTCTTGTTCGAGGAGCTCGTGTGGTTCTCTGGAGTTGTTCTTCTCTTTCTTCATTGTAACTGTGGATCATTATGTATAATTGTAGTACCTCATTTGTATTGAGGTGAACCTTTGTGATGTAATTGTAATAATATTTATGATCTATTCATTATTGGATTTAATGGTGTATTGGATGTTATGTGGTGTTGTATCTGTGGAAATATGTTCAATACATTTCTATGTGTTAGATTTATCTTGCAATGGTTTAATGCTTTGTTGTATGTTGTATCTTGAGTTTAATAGTCATATGCTATGGTTGGTTTAAATTTTATAAGTAATGGTGTTCACATGTAGACACGTTGTGTAGCCTAGAGGATGTATGTGGTTAGAGTAGGATACTTTACTCATCTTGTTTTACCTTTTAAGAAAAAAATTAGTTGGGCTTCCGCAGTGTTGCATCATCCTCTAGGTTGCGGGACAGGGTTTTACAAATATGTTTTATTTCAATTTAATTAGTTAAATATATCATGCCTCTTAAATAACTCATATGATTATAGAGTAAGTAAATTAAATAATATTTTTTATTTCAATTTAATTAATTAAATATATCATGCCTCTTAAATAACTCATATTATTATAGAGTAAGTAATTTAATTATTTAACTCATGATTAAATAACAAGATAATTATTAATAACATGATCATCATTTATAATTAAAACAAGTGAGTCAAATATGCCACTAGATTAATAACATGTTAAAATGATACATGTCCAACAGTCGACATAAGTCAAAATGACACATGTACAAATGATATAAGTAAAAATGATAAATTATATAACTCAAAATGATACAAGTAAAAATGATACATGTCCAAATGATATATTTCAAAATGATACAACTCAATAATATGCTACTGTAGGCTGTGAAAATGATACATATGATAGTAACCATGAAAAGAGGCATCATAACGATATATCAACAATGATCCATGATGCAGCCTATATGATCATGAATGTCACTAGATACTACCAACAACTGCCTCATCATCATCTTCATCATCACCATCGTGATCATCATCGTCATCAGCCTCGGTGTCTTTTGTATCTGTTTCATCATCATCCTTTGCCATGTGATCTGTACTAGAACCAACATATTTTGGATCTATATATCATGAGGATCATCTTGATCTTTTGGAAGACCCGTGTTCTACAAAAAAAATATTTAAAATGAAAATTTATTATTTATTTCATGCAATAATTTATTTTTCTAGTATATATCTAATATTACATGTGAAATGAAACCATAATCATATTACTATTACCAATTTTTAGCTTCCCGCTTAAATTAGTGAAGTATGCTAAAAATATTACTTCATTTTGATTACAAAACATGTGCTTAAAACAAATTTATATTAGTTATTTTATATTATGTAATTGAGAACAAGTTCTTAATGGAGACACAAGCCATTACATACTTTGAAATAACTGATATATTAAAAATCCATGTTTCTGTAACCCCACACAAGTCGTGGGTATGACTAAGTTGATTTAATTCAATAGTGAATGTAAATCATACATCAGAAGATCAATTAACAAAAACACATAAGAGGAAGTTCATGCCCATCATTTCCTTGAGGGTTGATGTAGGGTTGATTCACTAGCTTGATATATAGCGTCTTTAACTCTTTTGCTCCTGAATTCCAGAACCTACAATTGATTGTAAATTTTTTTAGAGATTAGGTTATGAGATCCAATTACATGCTTGATCAACACACATATAATTTACAACCCTTATCAAATCAAATCAACTTAATCATTATCTGAGAGATAAATGAAAAAAAACTACTAGATCAAATCACTAGAAACTATCAAATTCATTGTTTTTCTAACTTGTTTGCTTCATGTACAGATACATGAAAAATAATGTTGCTATTTTGATTTATCAAATTACAACATGTGGTGTAAAATATGGCTCCCACAAGGGTTGAACCCAACATGCTTCCCTCTTGTTTCAAGAGGAATGAGAGTGTACAAACATTATGTTTATCAACTTCAAGCATATATCTCATCACCTATAATGGTGAGTTGGTTGAAATCATTATCATAAATGACATCGAAGTGAAGGAGGATCATCAGAGGACTACAATCATGTGTTTCAATCATATCTCGAAAACTATCATTTGAGTTTTTGAGATTTTTATACAAAAATTAGAAAACAATAAGATGAAAAAACCCTTTAAATTTATCACTAACCCAGTTCATGGTTTGTGATATTTTTTCACCAGTCTGGGACTATCATAATGCTAAATTTAAAACAATGAAAGGAAGTTTTTCAACATGAAACAATGCATAATGTGGATAGTAATCAAGGGGCAGTCATATTATGCATCCATTTAATGAACAATAGAAGAAGCTTGCATATACTTTCAAGGAGAAATGTCATAGTATAGTGCCCAAAAGAGAAAATGAAAGGATAGTCCATGATGCATATTATGGAATTTGTTTTCATGGATTTATCTATGAGTTGCAAGAGTGCCAAAAGAAGTAATGCAATCTATCATTTTTTGCATTTTCTTTCAATAAATAATGGCAAAGGTACAAAGTAGTAATAATTATGCATTCATTCTAGGAGTTACACACAAGGATATTGTGTGGTCTTCAACAAAGGAAGGGGACAATCATTATTTACCACCTTGTTGAATTTCATGACTTTGAGAACAACAGGTATAATTATGCTAAAACAATGATGCATAAACAAGTACATTTACTTTTCAGTCATAATAGTCAATAACCATATAGTGAAAAAGTATCAGCCATGGTTGAGATAGCTGGAGCAGCAATAGGTTCAAAGGAGATCATGATACAGTCCAAATCTTGCAGCATGGATAGTTCTTAGAGTCCCAGATTTTTCTTTTGTCCATGGCTATGATACAAAGGGTCTAAATTTTTTCTTATTTTCTTCAACATTTTCTGAAAATACAGAGGCCAATACATTCAAGAAAATATAGAGGTCATGTCCATTTAAAAAAAGAGGGTTTAGCAATAAACATTTTTTTTACTCTGTGTATACAATGCTCAAATGGAGCATTTTTTTCAACAAGAATAAAAGATTATGCAGCTCAGCCAGAGGGTTACAAATGGTAGCTTGGATGAAGCAAGAATCAAAAAAAAATTCCTCATTTTTTTTACAGAATGAAAAATCTCATTATTTTGTTTTATAAAAGTTTGAATCAAGATCATTCCAGGTTTTATATAGATTTTAAGAAAATAACTTACTTTAGTTTCTTTTCTGGAGAGTTCTAGGAAAAAACCCACGTCTTCTTTGGTTCTCTTCTCAGAAGAGCTCGAACTAGACTTATTCATGGCGACCAAACATATAAAATCAACAGAAAAAGTAAATCATATGAGATGAGTCGACAGAGAAATGAAGCACAAAGAAAAGCCATCAGAAAATGTATGAGGTCGCACTTGTAAGGTTGCAAAAAGCTTTCAAATGCATGTAAACTTTCAAGTTTGAAGTAGAATCAAATTTACCTTCAAATTTCAGCTTTAAATCTACCAAAAACCTTCTAAAACGATGTTAGATACAACATTTATGGCTTAGAGAAAGCTCAGTTAGGGTTTCCTCTATGGTGGCGACCTCTCTCCATGGCAGCAAGAAGAATGAATTAAAATGAGTGTTCACATTTCATTTTAGGGTTGAGACCCTAGAAGGTTCAATGGAAAAGGCATTTTGTACCTTAAGTCTTTTATTTAAAAAACTTCATTCACATTTTCATGCGTGGAACATTTCTTTGCCTTATGAAATTTTGAATTTTTTATAAAGACTTAATCTTTTAAGTCTTTTGCTTTTGATTTTGAAAAATTCCTTTATTTTTGCATTTTAATACAAATTTTGTAAAACTTTATTGAAATGATAAAATAAATCATTTTAATAAAAGTTATTCAAATGCAAAAATAAATGCCAAATGCATATTTTCAAAAGATAGGATAAAACCTTTATTTTTTGCATTTGTTTCAAATGTAAATATTTATTTAAATGATAAATATAAATCATTTAAAATAAATGATATTTTGAATGCAAAAATAAAGTACTTTTGATATTTATTTTTTAAATGTTGGTCAAAAGGGAGTTAAATGGATCATTCAAGCCTTACACAAATCATGGAGTTGGTTGAGGAAATTACGCCAACATGTGGACTAAAGTTAGGGACTTTGAAGCACTTATTAGAGAGTTCACCTTCAGTTAAGAGTTCCATTTGATAGAGCTTCAATCAAGGAGCAATTTGAGGCACAAAACACTTTGTTTCAATCAGTTACAACCCTTTTTTGGAGGGGTTTTTAGTTTCATATGACCCATGAGGTTGTTTTGTGGTTCACAACTCTTTGTGGAGTTATCTTGTAGTTACATACGTTGTTTGGAGGAGAAGGAAGATAACACATCATATTTTGGAGCCAAGATTCAAATTAAAATTTTGGAGGCTTTTCTATAAGTCTATCTTCTCTCTAATTTCTTAAGGCTAGTTCTGAGTTTGGTGGCTACAATAGTAGACTATTCTTACTTTGTAACTCATTTTCTTGTGAATTCTTAAGATTTGTAATGCAAATATCTCCTATTTCTCAATAAAAAGCTTATTTTCTTCTCCATATCTCTTTGTTCTTTAGTGTTGATTGTGAGTTACAAGATAGAGTACTATGTTAACCTTTATTTTATTAGATTCCTTCAATGTTGAATATGAAGAATATCATGTCATAGTGCAGGTCTATATTAGTGCTTTCATTTCCTTACATAAAGATTTGTGGAAACAACTTTGCTTTCCCTTTTTTAAACATTAGAAAAGTCAGAGCCTTTCATTAGAATTATTTTTGTAGGCATAAATAACTGAGTTGTGAGATTATGTGGCTTTATTTATTGAGTTTGTGTGAGATTTTAGTAGTTTTCAAATCACTTATCAGGTGGTGAATCACCTTATTTTGGCAGGTTTTAGTGTATGCATTATCCTTCTTACCCTTTACCTCGTTTAAAAAATTAGTATTTTCAAGAAATATCCAAAGGTAGCCAGCCCATAACCTGGAGGTCTATTCTCATCATAGGATACTCACAACATGAGAGTAGTCCCATGTGCACAGGATTTAAGAGTTTTTTAACTTGTCTTTGAGTGCAAATTCATGTGTTAACAATTTTGGCACGCCCCATGGTTTAGGGTTTTTGGGCAGAGCCCCAAATGTGGAAGGATTTATTTTGCTTTCTGAGAAGTGAAAGATAAATTTTTTATTATTATTCATTTATTTTATAATATGTTACAAATTAAATATTACAATTTTTAATTGAAAAAAGATAAAAATTCCATTTAATTCAAATGTCATGAATTCTCAAATTTAAGATCATACTATTATCTTCATATTATCCTTTAAAAACAATTTTTTATCCTTTACTCAAAAAATTTAAACATGGGCGAATTTGTAGATTATTGAATGTAGAAATGAGGTGTATTGTGCCATAAAATGTACAAAAGAGATATAGTTTAATTTTTAGGACCTTGTAGTCACACCAAGGGACGTATAGGGTTGAGGGTCCAATGTATAGGGTAGGGGGTATACTAGGGGTTGAGGGATTAGGGTTTAAGGTTTGAGGGTTGAGGGTTGAGTGTAGAGGGTAGAGGGTTTAAGGGTTGAGAGATTAATGGTTGAGGGTTGAGGGATTAAAGTAGAGAGTTTACTGGGGTTTAAGGGTTTAAGGTTTGAGGGTTGAGGGTAGAGGGTAGAGGCCGGTTTAAGGGCCGAGGGTTGAGGTTTGAGTGTTGAGGGTTGAGGGTTTAGGGTTGAGTGTTTAAGGGTTTACAGGTTGATGGTTCAGGGTTGAGGGATTAGGGTAGAGACGGAGGGATGGATGGAGTGAGAGATGGAGGGAGAAGTGAGATAGAGAGGAGACTAGAAGAGGAGGGAGGGACAAAGATATATGAGGGTTGAGGATCTAATGTATAGGGTAGAGGGTTGAGAGTTTAGGGTATAGAGTTGAGGACCTATAGGGTTGAATATGGTTTAGAGTATTGGGTTGAGGGTATAGGGTTGAGGGTAGAAAGTAGAAGGTTTAAGGGTTTAGGGTGTAGGGTTTAAGGGTTTAGGGTTGATGGATAAGGGTTGAGGGTAGAGAATTTAGGGTATAAGTTTGAGGTTATATGGTTGAAGGATTAGGGTTGAGGCCAGTCCAATGTATAGGGTAGAGGGTATAGGGGTTGAGGGATTAGGGTTTAAGGGTTGATGGTTTAGGGTTGAAGGATTAGGGTAGAAAGGGAGGGATTGATGGAGTGAGAGATGAAGAGAGAAGTGAGATAGATATATATGAGGGTTGAGAATTGAGGGTATATAGAGTTCATGAGGACCTATAGGGTTGATGGTTTAGGGTATTGGGTTGAGGGTGTATATAGGGTTGAGGGATTAGGGTAGAGGGTAGAGGGTAGAAGGTTTAAGGGGTAGAGGGTAGAAGGTTTAAGGGTTTAGGGTTGATGGTTAAGGGTTGAGGGTAGAGCATTTAGGGTATAGGTTTGACTAGGGTATATGGTTGAAGGATTAGGGTTGAGGGTCCAATGTATAGGGTAGAGGGTATAGGGGTTGAGGGATTAGGGTTTAAGGGTTGAGGGTAGAGGGTAGAGGGTAGAGGGTAGAGGGTAGAGGTGAGGATTAAGGGTTGAGGGTTGATGGATTAGGGTAGAGATTTTACTTGGGTTTAAGGGTTTAAGGGTTGACAGTTGAGGGTAGATGGTATTGGGTACTTGAGGGTAGAGGGTAGAGTCCGGTTTAGAGTTGAGGACCTATAGCGTTGATGGTTTAGGGTATTGGGTTGAGGGTATAGGGTTGATGGATTAGGGTTGAGGGTAGAGGGTAGAAGGTTTAAGGGTTTAGGGTTGATGGTTAAGGGTTTAGGGTAGAGTGTTTAGGGTATAGGTTTGAGGGTATATGGTTGAAGGATTAAGGTTGAGGGTCCAATGTATAGGGTAGAGGGGTTGAGGGTTTAGGGTTTAAGGTTGAGGGTTGAGGGATCTTTTGATGCAAGTGAAATATGGGAAAGCAATTGAAGGTCAGTGAATATTGGGGAAGGATTTTTTTGTTTTAAAACCCCTAATCCCTTAACCCCTAATCCTTGCTAGATCAGAACAGTTAGGTGCTAAACCTGACTCTAAACCCAACGCTCAACCCGACACTCAACACAGTGCTAAACCCAGAGATAAACTTGACACTAAACCCAATGCTAAACCTGGAGCTAAACTTGACACTAAGCCCGATGTTAAACTTGGCACTAAACCCGATGCTAATTAGTGCCTAATTTAGCACCTACTTGTTTTGATCGGCACAAAAAATGCCAAAAATGGTGCCATCCTGATAAATAGCGTTGACGTTTTCAAAAAAATGGCAAAAAATACATTAAAACAGTGGGTGGAAGCAAAAAATGAAGCAAAAAATGGAGCAAATCACAAGGATTTGTTGTAGTGTTTGACTGAAAATGGAACTCATTCACCAAAAGTGGCGAATCAGTCCAATTATTGTTTTCTGAAGCTTCAAAGTCTGATCCTGCTCTTCTTTGTCTGCTATGTCCTTCTTGATTGATTTTTTGGATCCAAAACCCTGATTTACAACTTGTAGGTGTTCTCCAATGTTCTCTAAGGCTTGATGACAACTTTGACAACTTTGAATAATTTGGAAAATTTTCTCCAATCTTGCTCCTTAGGAAATCTGCAACCTAGACCTACAAATCACACACAAAGGAGAGGGAAAAATGTTGTTGGGTTAGTGGATAGGGGTTTTCCTTGGTCAAACCTCATTTTGGTAATCAAACCTTGAAATAGAATGAAATAGTAATGGAGAATGATGAATGAACAAAATATGATGTTGCAATTCGCCAAACCCTATCAATGAAGTGTTGCAAACATGTATTCAATGGCTCCACTGGATGTAGATATTGAATCTTGCTTGGATAGGATAAATCTTGAATTGAACACTTGTTTGAATCACAAAATCCTACATCACAATTTTTAGCTCAAAAACAAACATGATGCTTGAATGTTGCTCTAAAATGCTTGATAATCTGCCCTTGAATTCTGTTGAAAACACTTGAATGCGATTGTGAGCTCAAATTTTCTATAAGGATGAATACTTGAATGCTTGGGGTTAAAATGTGTGAAATAACCTTGTATTTATACTCAATTATTCAAGAGTTCCCAAAATTATAACACTACAAGTCGACATCATATCTAGGAGGATAAAATCCTGTCAATAATTTAAATTAATTTTTATTTTGATCCACATAGGATTCATTCACCCAAGGCGGCGAATGAGTCCCACTAAGCTTAAATTTTGGGACCATTTAAAAAAATGCTTAGAAATGTGTGAAACCAGGCTCGAGACCAAAAAATATAGGTGGGGCTCATTCACCCAAGGTGGTGAATGAGTCCTAGATTACTAAATCTGGGCCATTCAAGCCTGAAATACCCGAATTATCATTGGGTAATGATTTGTGTCAAGATTATCCTTGAAAAGATGAATTAAATGAGGATTATGGATGAAAAATAGGGCCAATTAAAGAATAAGGAAGCCCAATTATTAATGAAAAGCCTAGAAAAGTGTGAAAGTGTGTTACAACACTTTACATTGAAACTTTAAATAAGGCATGATTAAGGTTAAAAAGAGATTTATTAGATATAGTTAATTAATAAAACCTTAGAAAAGTGTGAAAGTGAGTTACAACACTTCACAACACTTTAGCAAGGTGTCATTCATGTTCATCAGTTCACAAGGGCCCAAGACCTAATGTGAATGTGTCAAACACATTACAACACTAAATCAAGGCACCATTAAGCCTAGTTCACAAGGAGAGCCCAAACCAGCAAGAGAAAAGTAGAAGGGATACTTTTTCTCTTACCAAATTTAGCCCCCTCTTTAGTGAGAGGATGAACTTGCTTCAAACTCACACTAAAGTAGACAAACATGCACCAAGAGGGGTCAAATGCACAGATGCCGGTAAGATGGGATGCCAATGATCAAGAGGGGTTATCAAGCCCCTAGGATCAAGATCCCATGGAAAAAAAACATAGGCACAAATGAACACACATGATAATGATATAAAGAGCATGAAAAAAAAAATCATGCACCGTTAAAGACATAAAGAGAATGAAATAAAATGGAAAGGGGGCAGATCCAGCTTTGAACATTTGTCCATCACAATGTGGATCAAATCTAGGTTTTTTTTTTCTGTAAAATGCATACTCACTTTGAGGCAACGAAACTTCAGGCTATCTGCTGGGTTAGAAGTCCAAGAGGTGAGACACATACACTCATGGATGGTATTCTCTCTCTCACACACACAAGTGGCTAAGGGAAAGTCATGCCCTTGTTTGACTTCCCATCAAACCATACCAAAGTTATACCTCCTGATAACTTTAATAAGGCGCCATGCCAAAAATGAACTTCGAGCTTCATGCTTAGACAAGCAAAGCTTCATATGCTTAGAACTCATGAACAAAAAAGATGGATCTATAGGAATGCAATTTGTATTATGCAAGGTGTCCATATAACTAAAAAATGCAAAATGCAAAGAACGTTCAAAGGAGTCTCGCTTAGTTCATGTGAGGTCTTTAACTTAGGGAACATTGTGCCTAATGTCTCCAAGAGAGGACCAATCAAAGAATATAAAATTCACAACTTAGGGGATGTAGTGTGTTGCATCAAGCCACTAAGAGGAATGCAATATGCTGAGATAGATCACACTCTTGAAGGACATCACACCCAATGTCAACCACAAAGCAAAAAATGCATAGTATAAAGTAAGAAGACTACACCATGAGCAATGAGAAAGAAAAATACAAAAGAATAATGTCAATGTATGCCCCCACTTTAAAGAAATTTCTAAACACCATGCTGTGAGAAATTAATTTAAAGTAGAAAATGATAAATGCAAACAATAAAGAAGACATGAGAGCTAACTTGGAAAGCTCTATGCCAAGTCATATATTTCCAAGTAAAGCTACGTCATGTAAGAGAAAAAGAAAAAAGAGGGGTTTCCCCCAAACTTAAAATCCAAACACACAAGGGATCTATAGATTTGGGGTCAGTATGTTCTTGCTACAATGTTTTTAGAGAGCTCAAAATTGTCATCATTCCCCAAATACACATAGAACTAGAAGAATGGAACAAATAGAGCAAAAAAAAAGAAAAACCTCTCGGGTCAACATGGAAGAGACATGAATGTATCAACGCCTTGCGTCATCCCCAAAAGGAAAACACAAGACAAATGAAAAATTTAAAGAAAAAGCAAAGGAAAATCCTTTTGGTTCAACATGGAAGAGATATGAATGTCTCAATTCCTTGCATCATCCCCAAAAACAAACCACAAGACAAATTAAAAAGTTAAAGAAAAAGAAAAGGAAAATCCTTTTCAGTCAATGGAAGAGACATGAATGCCTCAACGCCTTGTGTCATCTCCAAAAGGAAAACACAAGACAAATGAAAAGATAAAAGGAAAAAAGATAAAAGTTTTACAACATACAAAATAATGAAGGAGAAAATAGAGGAATACCACAAAGAGAAGAAGAGAACATAAAAAAATGGTATGGGAGATCACATTACGCACATGCAACCGCATAAAAGAAAAAAGAATAAAGAAAGAACTAATGCAAAAGACTAGTAAGGCACATGCGAGTCAACCTAAAGCAGGTCATCCACATCCCAATCATGTTCATTGTATACTGAAGGTAGACAACTAGCCGGAGGGACAATAGCAAGTGTCGAACTAGGGTCATTACCAAATTCAACACTCTTCTTATGATAATTATTGTTTAAGCTCATAGAAGAGGAAAATAGTGTGTTCAATTCATTATGCACCTCCTCATCAATTTTAGCAACTTCCTCATCTTCATCCAAGTTAATAACAATAGGAGTTCAAATGATAATGTCTAAGGAAGGGTTCAACTCTTGTTGTGATTACATTATAAGATCTTTTTGTTTTGGCGAAGGGGGAGGCTTGTCATGCATTTCTTCAGTCAAGTTTGAATTTTGATTTTCTTTGTTTAATTCTTCATGTAACCTGTGAGAAAGAGCATGACGTCTACGCCTACGCTCTCTAACACCTCTATTTATTTTAGTTCTATTTTCAATTTGCATTTGTGTAGGAGTGGGTTGATCAACCATAGTTTTCTTTTCTTCCCTAAGGGGAGGAACAAAACTAACCATGGGAGGTTGTTCAACCACTTTCTCTTTGACTTTGTTAACTTATTTTATTCTAGGAGATGTGACGGGATTTTTTTCATTTTCTCTTGGTAATTTGTAGGAGGTAGGTGAAGGTTTTGTCTTAGGTTGATCTTGGTTGTTTGGAATTTCTTTAGGCTCAATCATAGTTTTGTCTAGGATTGTAGGCTCAGTGGTGGGAGGGGAAATGTTGCAAAGGGATAGTTCTGCTATCTTCTTTTCCTTGAACTTTTGATAAGAGAAGAAAAATAATTCTTCTCATGGTTTTATGGGTTCTATAGGCTTAGGCCAAAAGAAATCTAAGGAAAAGTTACCTTTAGAGGACAACAGGTTAAAGCCACTGTGATGGCGGTGAAAAAATCATTGTCAAAGGGAAACTTTACGCATTTATGTACAACCGAAGGGACAACATTCATGGAGTGAAGCCATGGATAGCATAGCTTCACATGAAATTGGTCTGATTGTGAGATGATGTAGAATGAGCTATCTAATGTTTTTGGTCTTGTTTGCAATGGTAAGGTGATCAATCCCATTGTAGGGCAAGCAAAACCATTATGCGTCTTGATCCATGCTTTTAGTTTATCACATATATCTTGATAGAGCTCATGCAAAAGTAAGAATTCCTTAGTGATCACATTCTCTCCATAGGTGGGATCTATTAGTATCCCATTAGTGGGCTTGTCATAGATTCATCTAGCTATGTAAAGAGGACCATTGGGTGCATGTTTAAGTATATCCTTAGAGGAGAAAGCAATGTCAAGAGGATTTTTAGTTCAAACCTTACAAGGATGGACATCTATCACTCCTACCGTGTCATCCATAGGATCATTATCTATAGAATCATTGTTATCATCATCTGTATCAACATTCATTACACCAGTCTTTGGAGTTTCACTAGCTTTGACAAATGAAATATTGTGTTTTGGCATGGGGTTGGTAAAAAATTGCAAGTTTTGGTTGGGAGGGGCAACAAACTTATTTCCTTGATCCCTAACACCTCCAACGAAAAGACAAACAAAATTAATGAGGTCTTGCACAAGATGCTTAAGATGCTTACAATGTTTTGTATCATGTCCATTTTGTCAATGATAATGGTAGTTAGAATTTGGTCTATAGCTGGTGGGTAATGGTTTACTAGGATCAAGTGTTTTAATGGGGGGTAGGGTAATCATCTTTTGTTCTATGAGTTGTGACATTATGTTATGAAGGGTATTGGGTAACGAAGTGAATTCTCTTTTCAGGTCCCCATAGCTAAAGGGTATTGTGGTTGTAGTAGTAGCTACTTTGTTTTTGACATTCTAAGTTGTTTGTTGAGGGGGGTTGAATTGAAGGAAACATTTATTCTATTTTCTAAAAGGTTGGGAATTATTTTGGTTTGCGGGGCTTGAACTTCTTAGTTCGACTACAAGTGGATTTTATATCTCGACTACTAACCTAATTTTGATAATCACAGAGGGAAATACATAGATGAATAAAGGAGGGAATTTTCATCATGGTAAGTTTATCTTGTATCTTTCTTCACAAATTTTCTATGAACATCTTTAGAAGGCGAGGATCAAGAACCTTGACATTGATTTGGGGATAAATCAATTGATAGTGTGAGATAAAGTCAATTATCTTTTCTTCTCCTTTTTGCTTGCATCTCATAAAATTATCCAAGGTCATCTTAGGGGTCAAATGTACTTGGAAATGGTTTACAAATGCCTCAACAAGTTCATTGAATGAACAAATTAAGTTGTTCAGTAAAGAAGAAAACCATTCCAAGGACCTAGGAAAAATCTTAGCCAAAAGTTTATCAAGGAAAAAGTCACTACATAAGGAATTATAAGCATTAACATGGTTAGAAGGATCTCCCTTTCCTCCATATTTCTCAAATCTAGGCACCTCTACACCTTGTGGTATCAGTGTTCACGATATCTCTAAGGACAATGGACTACTTTTGACATAATATGTAGGTGGTCCATTTTAGTTTTGGTTGATGGTGGAAACTTGCTTTTGAAGGGATGAAACTGTTTGCAAAAGTTGATTTATGAGAGGGTTATTGCTTGCATTATGAGATGGAGGTGAAAAGGTGAGGGGTTGTATGTGTTCGAGGGACAAGTGAATGGAATTCTTATAGGTGGTAAGGTGGTAGGAGATATGACATGCGATGCCACAAAGGAACTAGGGATGCTAGCAGAAATACCCAAGGAATCACATTACTAGTTGGTTGCATTGTTGTTGTGACTCGAGGATTGTTATAGGTAGGTATTGAGGAAATTGTTGTGGGAGGAGGAATTTGAATTCATCATTGTCTTGTGACATTTCTTGTAGGTAAAGGACAACTAGTGGTTGAGGTGAGATGTTTTCCATAGATTTGAACTATGTTTTTGACAAGGTCAAGTCCATCTTCAATTTAAAGCATGCAATGAATGTTTTTCTATAGTAGGTATTGCGGTAGTTGAAATGTTTTCATTTTTCACTTGATGTTGTAGGTTTTATAAGTCTTCATGAATGTGAATGATGCTTTTTTGTGGGACACTAGCAACCATGGTTTCAACATGCATCACACTACTTGAAGGTAAAGATTTATTCAAGGTATGGTCGATACCTAGTGTACTAATGTCAATACTAGGAGTGAAAGAGCTAGATAACCCAAGATCCACAATGATTGTGCTATCGTGGGGTGACATGAGTCTCAAAATTCATTTCACTACAGTATTAGCAATAGGACACCAAATACTCATACAAGGGATACTAAATACAATGCAAATGCAAATGCAATATAAGCTAAGAATAATGAAATGGCTATAATAGAAATTTTAGAAACCAAAACAAAAAGTTATAAAAAGAAAACAATAAATTAGAAACAGATCTTTAAATTCCATAAAATGTAGTGCAGAATGTGCACAGGGAATGATTCACCCAAGGTGGTGAATGAGTCCCAGTAGGAATTTTTTTGAAGCTTTTCAAAAAAATTTAATTGATTTTTATGTTGTATGATGTAAATCCTAAGTGCAATTGTAGATTTTGTTTGATTTTTAGTGAAATGAGATGCAAAAATGCAAGGTATATGATCTTTCACTAATGCAAGATTTGAAAACCCTAGAATGCCAACTAACTAATGCAAACTCTAATGCATTGTTAATGCAAGCCAAATCTAGGATGATGATGCTCTCCAAATCAAAAATTTAATTTTCTAAATGTAAGTTCACCAAAAAAAATTATATGAAAAAAGGGGTTTGAATGCTATCATATGACTTAGGACATAGAACATACCCACTTTCCACCTACTACATTCAAGGGTAACCCTAGAGATCTCAAAGAAAATGAGAAATAGGTCTTGCAATAGGGATATCCTTGGGGATGAATGGAAAATAATAAGGGGTTCACCACCAAGTAAGAACTTGGAAAGACAAATGAAATGCAAGATGCAATACTAAACCCTAATTCTATGCAATGACCTACAAAATGACCTAGAAATGTAAATTAAGCAACACAAAAAACTACATAAAGGAATGTGTGCACCTAGAAATATGGAAATGGCTGGATGGAGGTCTAAAACACTCAAAAAATTTCATTTAAGTTGAGTGGTACTCATTCAACAAGCTGGGTGAATTAGTCTAGATTATGGGTTTTTGTGTGAGAACAAGAATCTACCAAAAGGGTATCTGAATCTGCAAAAATATGAATTTTGACTAAAAATGGGACTCATTTTGTAGAAGTAGTGAATCAGTCTAGTTAGGGTTTTCTAAAGCTTCAAATTTGGATCTTTCTCTTCTTTGTCTACTTTGTCCTTCCTGATTGATTTCTGGATCCAAAACCCTGATTTGCAACCTGTAGGTGTTCTCCAATGTTCTCCAAGGATTGATGACAACTTTGAATAATTTGGAAACTTTTATCCAATCTTGCTCCTTAGGAAATCTAAAACCTATACCTACAAATCACACACAAAGGAGAGGGAAACATGTTGTTGGGTTAGTGGATAGGGGTTTTCCTTGGTCAAACCTTGTTTTGGTAATCAAACCTTGAAATAGAATGAAATAGTAATGGAGAATGATGAATGAACAAAATATGATGTTGCAACTCACCAAACCCTATCAATGAAATGTTGCAAACATGTATGCAATGAATTCGATGGATGTAGATCTTGACTCTTGCTTGGATAGGATAGATCTTGAATTGAACACTTACTTGAATCGCAAAATCCTACATCACAATTGTTAGCTCAAAAACAAACATGATGCATGAAGTCCTTGACATGATTCTTGATGCTTGAATGTTACTCTAAAATGCTTGATAATCTTCCCTTGAATGCTCTTTAGAACACTCGAATGCACTTGTGAACTCAAATTTTCTATTAGGATGAATACTTGAATGCTTGGGGTTAAAATGAGTGAAAGAACCTTGTATTTACACTCAATTATTGAAGAATTCCCAAAATTACAACACTACAAGCCAAAATCAGATCTAGGAGGATAAAATCCTGCCAAGAATTTGAATTAATTTTAATTTTGAGCCACATGGGACTCATTCACCAAAGGTGGTGAATGATTCCTACCAGGCCTAAATTTTGGGACCATTTTAAAAATACTTAGAAATATGTGAAACCAGGCTTCAGATCAAAAAATCTAGGTGGGATTCATTCTTCTAAGGTGGCGAATGAGTCCCAGATCACTAAATCTAGGACATTCAAGCCTAAAACATCTGAATTATCATTGGGTAATGATTTGTGTCAGGATTATCCTCGAAAAGATGCATTAAATGAGGTTTGTGAATGCAAAATAGGGCCAATTAAAATAAGGAAGACCAATTATTAATGACACACCTAGAAAAGTGTGAAAGTGTGTTACAAAAGTTTTTAACACTTTTCATAAGGCATGATTAAGGTTAAAAATAGATTTATTAGGTATAGTTAATTAATAAAAACTCAAAAAAGTGTGAAAGTGAGTTACAACACTTTAGCAAGGTACCACTCATTTTCATTAGTTCACAAGGGTCCAAGACCTAATGTGAATGTGTCAAACACATTACAACACTAAACCAGGTTACCATTAAGACTAGTTCACAAGGAGGCCCAAACAAGCAAGGGAAAATCAAAAGTGATACTTTTCCCGTTACCACAGTTTCCTCCATTATTTCATGTGCTTCTATGTTTGGATATTGTACATGAGTTTTATGAGTGATGGTTTTTCTTATACATAAATAATGTTCATATGCTTGGTTGTTGTTGGATATGGTTAACTATCTAATTTTATCTAACTAATGGTTGTGATTTCTCTATGATAATCAAATGAGTTCCTTTCATTGATTATGTAAGTATGTGCTGATATAGATGTTCATTTATGATGAGTTATTGGTTATATGTTGATTATTGATAGTGTTAGTGTTAGTATGCTTATAAAATGGATTACATAATGTTGATAGGTGTTGTTGAAATGATGAATTTTATTATTATTAGATGATTACATAATGTGATTGTGTGAGTAGGTGATATTGTGGATATGAATTTTATATGTTAATGTTACTTGTGATGATTATTGATTTTAAATCATTTCTATGTGATTTCTTAGATGATTATTTTAGATAATAATTTTTTTAAAAAATATTTTTTTCGAAGTGTTAATTTAATAGTTGCTTTAGCTATTATTATTTATATGATATACTAACACCTTTTGTTTAGTGAACAGGTAAATTTTGTCAATGGTGGTTAGAGTCACATAACTATTTATGTGTTATTTTTAGTGCAATACTCGACCTTGTATTGTTTGGAGTACTAAGGTCTTGTGGTTCATATTGTGAAATATTGTGTTGTTGTTATGTAAATTTTGTACATAAATATGAAATTCTATTTAATTGTCTTTTAATTTTCTTGAGTACATTTTATTATTTTGTAATTTTTAGTGTCATTATAATATTTATTTTTTATTATTTAAAAAGGTTCCTAGGTGTAGGACCTATAGGTTAAGGGTTAAATTTTAGTATAAAATACCTTTAATGGAGTTTAGAACCCACTCTACTTACCCACTTTTGAAAAGTGACGAAAACTAGAGTAGGTTGGGCAGTTTAGGTGGTTAAGGAAAGGTAGTTTATTTTCCCCTCCTATTCATTTTTTATCCTTGAGTGAAGAAGGGGATTTTTCCTCTGGAATTATCCTTCAGTTCTTTATTTTTTTCATTTTGTAGATGCAAATTCTATTTGGAGGAAGGAAAAGAAGAAGGGTAGATGAGGAAATATGGAAGAGAGGATTTGGAGAGTCTTCTACAACTTGGTGATGCAAGGGAATCTACCAAAAACACTAATCATCGAAGGTAATTTTGACCCAAACTCAAATGAGAAGATTAAATTGAACAAATCACCAAAATCCACTATACTTTTCACCAAATACACTTATCTACTCAACGAAATCCAACAAATTATTTGACCATTCACAAGGCATCAACAAGCCAAATCACTTCATCAATTTTCCATATCATGATCAAAATTCAAAACAACTTAATCGACAATCAATTGACTGTACCAAATCAATAACTCCATTAGTACTATGAATAAATCCATATTTACATTATTCACCCAACTACCATTCATGACAACTTGATTCACATAATTCAAATCACTAAGACAACAAGTCATGTTTCAGGAACTTTCCCAATCCATCAATAAACTTATGAGATCATCACTTGAACTATCAAAACATAGAGACAATCATCTATACCATAGATTTACACTTATAGCAGTCAAACACCAATTTTCACCTTTTGAACCATATTGCTCAAAACCACAAATTTACAAGTTTCTTTTCTAAACCTTTTCCCAAACATTTATAAACCCTTGACAACATCAATTAGGCTATTTCAACATAAAATGAATCACTTACATCCATGTTTTCTCATAATTCCATTTTCTTGCAAACTTAGACCAAACCCTTGTAGCATTGACACATAACAAAAATGGGTATATCAAGAAAACCATATTGAAACTCTTAAATCAATTTACTATTCCAGGGACCCATTTCAACCAATAATAACATATCACAAAATCAAATAAACTTGTTTTGAAACAATCATGAAAAAATATAACTGTACACTGCCAAAGAGCCCCAATTAGCCCTAAATTACAAAGGAGATACCTTCAAATCAACTCAATTCACCCTAATATCCCTGGGAAGCATTAGAATAGGTCTCAAAACTTAATATTCACTAACTTTTAGAGATTGGAAAGCTCAATAGAACACCCACTATCAAAACCCTCATTTTGGGTAGTCTTAAGCCAAGAAAAGCAAGGGTTTAAAGAAAATAGCCTTCCCAAATGTTGTTTTACTTTTCCACTACTTCAAACATCTCCATATAGGTCTGCAGAAAATCCACATCATCTCCAAGCCTCCTTGCATGCTGTCACAACTTTTCCCACCTTGGAGCCAAGCTTTTCATGATGAAAACACTGTATTTTCTATAGGACAATAGCCTCATCTCAGAAAAAATCAGCTATCCTGCACCAATACTCATTCACACAGCATAAAAAAAAATAAGAACAACCCTATATAACCTACTCCACTGATCCATCATGCCTAAATCGGTGGAGTAGTGTAGAAAAGAAAATTAGACTCTCAAAACACAAATTTGAAATTTCAAGCCAAGTTCTTTAAAAATGCTCCCAAAGACTTAAATTTGGATGAAAGGACCTGAAATCACTTCCAAAAGAGAGTTGAATCCTTTCTCAATAAGATCAGAACAAAAACTTAGGCTATGGAGTACTAAACTACCCATACAAGGACTGAAAACTAAAGAAGAAAACACAAATTTGCAGAATAGAGAATATTTTATTGCAAAATATGATTCCAAGATACAAAATCTACCTTTTTCCAATCCTTTACATGCTTTCATATATGTTTACATCATGTGGATTGACTGTCCCTTCATCTTCAAATAACTAACTACCTTTCCAACTAGATGACTTCATCTTCTTTTAGCAATTTTCCCAATTTCTTGCTTTTTCTCAATTTTACATTTTTTTTGCATTTTGGACAATAAAAGAAAAATTTTGCATTTTAACATCCTTGCCCTGTTAAAGACCTTTTTGAGACCTAGATACATGAAATTTTACCTTATAAGACCTTTTACAATGTTTTTACATTTAGAAATTCAAATTTTATATTTTTTTCCTATTGAAGGCATTTAAAGAACAAGGTGCTCCTGCACCATACAACTAACCAATAAAATTTTTCTAAATCCCTTGGAAACACATTGTATCAACTTGCTTGTACCTACAAAACAAATTCAAATCTTCCTTGGACTGTTTCTTCTTCTTTACTCTTTGAATCTTGTACTTGCCTTTTTCTTTGCCTTCAACTTTGTCTTCATCACCATCTTCACTTTCTCTTTGCCATCTATCTTCATCTCTGTCTTCTCTTGCCTCTTTCATTTATCTTTCTATCATCAGGTTCACAATCACTTTTCTCCCCCAAAAGGACATAGGACTTCCCTTTCACTACTCTCAAATTTCCATCAAATTTTCCTCAACCAAGGACACATGAATGTTCTTGCAAACTTTCCTCTTTCTTTCACAATTCATCCTTGACATTCTCTGACCAATTACCTTTTTATCTACTCCCATTAGTGGAGTACTCTTTAGGCTGGAAACTCAAGTGCTTCTTCAGTTAGGTATCCATCTCTCTTTTTCTGCTCCACCACACAACTCACCAACTCAACAAACCATCCATCTTACCCAATAGCAAATCTTGGAAGATGCCTCACTCTTTCTCCTTGCACCTTCTACCCAACTTAATCTCCATTGGAGGATGATGACCACAGACCTCAGCTTGTTTTCCAACGCATAACTTCTCAGAAACCTTCCTCTCTGCAGCTTAGATGGATCAAGCACTTGCAACCAACCAACAACTCAAAAACAATAACTTCATCAAACTACCAATTAAAAAAACCATCAAAATCTTGCTCACTCTGATACCAATTGATGCAAGGGCATCTACCAAAAACACCAATCATCTAGGGTATTTCTAACCCGAACTCAAATGAGAAGATCAAATTGAACAAATCACCAAAATACACTATACTTTTCACAAAATTCACTTATCTACTCAACAAAATCCAACAAATTCTTTGACCATTCACAAGGCATCAACAAGACAAATCACTTCATCAGTTTTCCATATCATGATCAAACTTCAAAACAACTTAACCAACAATCAATTGACTGTACCAAATCAATAACTCCATTAGTACTCTGAATAAATCCATATTTACATTATTCACCCAACTACCATTCGTGATAACTTGATTCACATAACTCAAATCACCAAGACAACAAGTTCTATTTCAAGAACTTTCCCAATCCATCAATACACCTATGAGATCATCACTTGAACTGTCAAAACACAGAGACAATCATCTATACCACAAATTTACACTTATAGCAGTCGAACACCAATTTTCACCTTTTGAACCATATTGCTCAAAACCACAAATTTACAAGTTTCTTTTCTAAAACTTTTCCCAAACATTTATAAACCTTTGAAAAAATCAATTAGGTTGTTTCAACATAAAATGAATCACTTACATCCCTGTTTTCTCATAATTCCATTTTCTTGCAAACTTAGACCAAACCCTAGTAGCATTGGCACATAACAAAAATGGGTATATCAAGCAAAAAATATTGAAACTCCAAAAGCCATTTACTATTCCAGGGACCCATTTTAGCCAATAATAACATATCACAAAATAAAATACACTTTTTTTGAAACAATCATAAAAAATCTGACTATACATTGCCAAAGAGCCCTAATTAGCCCTAAATTACAAAGGAGATACCTTCAAATCAACTCCATTCACCATAATACCCTTGGGAAGCATTAGAATAGGTCTCAAAACTTAATATTCACCAAATTTTAGAGATTGGAAAGCTCAATAGAACACCTATTATCAAAACCCTCATTTTGGGTAGTCTTAAGCCAATAAAAGCAAGGGTTTTAAGAAAATAGCCTTCCCAAATGTTATTTTACTTTTCCACTGCTTCAAACATCTCCATATAGGTCTGCACCAACTATCCACATCATCTCCAAGCCTCCTTGCATGTTGTCACAACTTTTCCCACCTTGGAGCTAAGCTGAAAACATTGTATTTTCTATAGGACAACAACCTCATCTCAAAATAAATCATCTATCCTACACCAATACTCATTCACACACATAAAAAAAAAAAAAAAAACAAAACCCTATCTAACCTAATCCACTGATCCATTATTCCTAAATCGATGGAGTAGTTTAGAAAAGCAAATTAGACTCTCAAAACACAAAAAATTTAGGCTGAGTTCTTTAAAAATGCTCCCAAAGACTTAAATCTGGATGAAAGGACCTAAAATCACTTCCAAAAGAGAGTTAAAATATTTCTCAATAAGATCAGAAGAAAAACTTAGGCTATGGAGTACTAAACTGTTTGTACAAGGACTGAAAACTAAAGAAGAAAACACAAATATGCAGAATAGAGAATATTTTATTGCAAAATATGATTCCAAGATACAAAATCTGCCTTTTTCCAATCCTTTACATGATTTTATAGATGTTTACATAATGTGGATAGACTACCTCTTCATCTTCAACTAACTAACTACCTTTCCAACTAGATGACTCTTCATCTTCTTTTAACAGTTTTCCTAATTTCTTGCTTTTTCTCACTTTTACATATTTTTTACACTTTGGACAATAAAAGACAACTTTTGCATTTTAACATCCTTGCCCCATTAAAGACCTCTTTGAGACCTAGATACATGGAATTTGACCTTACAAGACCTTTTACAATGTTTTTACATTTGAAAATTCAAATTTTACAATTTTGCCTATTGAAGGCATTTAAAGAGCAAGGTGCTCCTGCACCACTTGGAAAGAAATTCTAATGGAAGGGTTTAAACCATTTGTTAGATCTTTGTTTGATGTGGAAAAGAATTTTTTGGAGTATTTTGCTATGTTTATGAAATCTATGTGAATATAGATGGTGAATCCTTATAACTTTGGTTATGAATTATGTGAGTTGTTTATGGGTATGAGCACCCACGTTGTCTAAATTTGTGCATAAATGACCAATATATGTGTATAAGGTGAAGATGAAAAGTACGTAAATGATATTGTTGTGTGTGCTAAGTTTGGAAATGTGAATATTTAGTTTGAAATATAAGTGAATAGTGTTTCCTATAGAAGTTGTGAATTGTATGTATGAGTTTTTAAGATAACTATGTGACCCCTAGTTCGCCTGAGGTAGGTTGAATTTATGACCCTAAGGTTCGGTGGACAGCCCATTGGCCAAGATTGTTGTTTCTTTGTTGATATTTCTCTTTTAGGTTCATGTGTTAAATATGGAATATTATCTTGGTACTTTCAACCTATAGCTTTCAAGAGAGAAACATGTTGGTCTTGTGGGAGTTTACAAAGTTTTTAAGAACCTAGGGATGCTTTGTAATTTAGAGTTCAATTGTGGTTGAAGGTGTTATACTTTACTTGTTGAAATGGAATAATAAGAATGGGTGAGTGCAAGATCATGGGGGTCCAAAAAGTGGCGATATGACAAAAAAAGTGTCTGGCAACTTTTTTAATCCAAATTTGATGAAACAAAAAGGGTTTATTAAGAAATTTTTTAGCTTTCCAAAAATACAAGATATTGCTTATTTGGAATTAAATAGATAATTAATATTGGTTTTCTACATGCATTTTAACTAAAGTCCTGATTGATAGGCTGATTGAAAAATACCTATAATTCTTAAACAATTTCACATTTTCTGAATCCAAAAATTGTGGCACATTATATGCTTCCCATACTATAGGATAAAAAAATAAAAAATTGAATTTCATAAATTTTTGACCAAGTTATGGCGGTCAGATAAACAAGTTTTAATATTTTTAAAAAGTTTTAATAAAAAATTCATAACTAATTACTTGCAAAAAAAATACAAAAAAAATATGGCACATTTGGGCATGTCCTCTACTTATATTGATATTTTCAAAAAAAATATTATTTTTTGCTTGTACTTAGGTTGGTCAAACATACACCTGCTTTTTACTTTTTTTTGAAAATTTAGTACTACCATATTGAAATTTCAAATTTTCACCAAACAGATTTACCTTTTTCCAAAAAACGAATAGTATCTTAGAAACTACATTCTATTTTCTACAAATTATGTTCTTACATATTTTTCAAATTATGTTAATAACTTATTCAAATTTTTATGTCAAGTTGCCTAACTCTATTTTTCTAAATTTTATTACCACTTGAGGGCCTATTTTGGACACCCATGATCCTGCACTGACCTGAATACGTGTTAGTTGTTGTAACCTTAATGTATTTTAGAATTTAAATGATTAGATTAATTTATAAAGAACCAAGTGCTAATGTAAGATTTTATGTCTAAGATGTGTGTATGTTTAAAATATATATTTTCAACAATATTTAATTTTAATGTAAAATAAATTTTATTATCTATATTTTAGGGTATTTATGTTATAAAACTAATCAATAATAAGTTTTGAAAAATGATATCAAAGGATCATCTTAACCCACTTGATTAATCAATTGTTGAGGTTACAACACTATTGCCTCTATGCCAAACAATAAAATGTTATAAAGTAGTTTCAAATATTTGATCGTAAAAATTGATAAACATGATATTGAAATATAGAATTTAATGGGTTCTTCAGCTATTAGTCTCCAAAAAGCATATTAAAAAATTGTACTAACCTAGATCACCAATTATTTATTAAGAAAACATTGACATCATTTTTCACAATAATAATCTGTTGTAAAATAGTATTACATATTTGATCATAAAAAATATAGACAAAAAAATAGAAGATAAAATTTATTAGGTTTCTTAAAACCAATGATTTTTATGACATATTAGAAAATAGGATCAATGAAGCAAATAAATTAAAAGTTATGATTAAAACAATACTATCATCTATTTTAAAACTAGAAACAAATAGACAAACAAATTTGAGAGTAGAACTAAGTAAGAATTTCATGAAATCATATTAACCCAAGAGAGTTGAAATATGTTTCTTTCATCTTCTTCCTCTTTCCAACCTGCAACAATTATTTATGATACATACATATATAATGCCCCACTGCACGAACCCAAGAGGACAACAAGAACTTACAATTAAAGCACAAATAATTTTTTTTAAAAAGTAAAATATAATTTAAGATGCACATTAAGGTAGTATACATGAGATGTAGTTATGCATATACAAGACTAACTACGCCCTCTAGGGTATGCGTGACAACATTATGAAATCTAAACCCATACCATAACAATAACAAATGAAGTCCAAGGTTACATTATAACCCATGATAAAGCATACATTACAATAATCATACATCCATTATAATCCATCAATAAGAAATATCTACATGTGAAAATTGAACATAAACAAGATTAACTTAATTCCAATAACCATAAACATACTATCATCATGTGAATCCCAATGGAGCATATTTCCACAGATACAACACATCAAAAAACTGCTTCCACGAATCTTTAACCACATAAGGTTTACAAGGGTGAAATAATAAATTACACTTGTTTCATTACATTACATCGTTCAAGAATTACAGTAATACAAAAATGTTCCCCATCATGAATGGGAACAATACAATAAGATAGAATAATACAATTGAAAAGATGAATATAGAGTATCAAGATTAGCTCCAACTCGGGCACAATTCAATAGTCACCGCAAGTGGTACAAATCTGCACACCTCGATCCTCGGCTGGGGACCCAATGGGGTGCATAGCACATTCCACCTAACCACATGGACCTAAAGGCCCAACCCCTGTGCTAGGAGTAGACAAGAAAGACCCTCAACCAAAATAATTAGGTGAACAATGACAAACAAGACTGCATGACAAGAGCAACCACACAACAAGACAACATCCGCTTCTAGAGGAACAAAAGCAACAAGGGGAAACAAAAAATAAACATAGTTGCTAAAGGGTAGAGTGTCATCACATGGCTCGACATGGGTTACCCAATGTGGATCTTCATAGGTTACTGGCCCCCGTCCTGGGTTACCCTGGAAACCTCAACCGATCCCCAACCCCCATTCTTACACATGTGGAATCAACTCACCTTTCATGAAGACAAGGTAGTTGATTTTCCATTCCTGGCCTTCTCATCTCATCCAAAGCCTAAATGAGCACTTGGGCCATGAGAGAGGCATCCATTATCTTTTCTTAGTGTGAATTACTACCCACCCTCTATATATTATTAGGTTATCACTTGACTAGATCAACTTCCACACGAGTTATCCAGGACACCACTTAGGGTTCCGACCCCCGTGGGAAGCCACTCTCCCTTACAACAACAAAATCTCACAAGTGAGGTAAGCCAACTTGCACAAAATATCAAGGCCAAGTAAATGAATACTATAGGTGAGGCATGCACCATCTCACACTAACACTTCATAGTAAGCAATCCACTTTCAAGTGCAAGGCTAAACCCACCAAAATCATAAAATGAGCATAAGAACAACTATTCACAAATCCGAGATGGAAACCAATCATGAAGCAACACATCCTTTCCCCTCCTCTGGAATCCCAAGAAGACAGACTACCGAAAAACCAACATACAAGGGTAAAACGAAGCAACACGATTGCAACACAAAACTTCAAGATATAAAATCTCCTCAAACAAAATCAACTCAAGAGGAAGTCACATCAAGAGAAGACCATCAAAATCATTCGTTAATCCAACTCAAACCCGATGAATAAAATCACCTCCAAAACCAAGCAACTCAAAGGGTAGACACATCAAAATGAAAACATCAAATCAACCTTTAAACACTCGAATACACTCAATGAATACACCCTAAAGCATAATAAACAATCAAATATATTTTATCTATCCGTTCACTAAGAAGTACTTTTAAAATATCTAAAGAATTTATCTAAGGACATTTTATAAATATCCCAATAACATTTTAGTACATTTAAAACATATTTTGAGTTTTATTGAGGATCAAGAGCAATAAGTTTCAAGGAATATTTAAATCATCATTACATTTTCTCTTTACACTATTTTGAAATCACTTAACATAATTAAATATATAACCACACATTTAACACAACAAATTACTTTTAACTAAAACCAAATAATAAGTAATAGAGGCTTTAAGAAAACAATCCCTTGGTTCATTCTCTATGTAATCATTTAAAACAATCACTATATTTTATATGTTCATCACTATAAAAATCATTTTTGAATAATTTGAAGAAACTACACAATCATATGATACATATATAAGTACATACACATTTTACTTCATAGTATCAATCAATCACTACAAGCCATTTAAAAATAATTAAAGAAAACATATTTTATAAACATATTATAGAAAATATGAACGATTTGCTTTTTAAATAGTAATCGATGTACATACATTTATACTCATACATATATATATATATATATATATATATATATATATATATATATATATATATTCATTAGACAAACATCTACTATTTATCCTTTTCAAAATGCAGTCATATTAAATAATTATATGCATATACTTGCACATACAAATACATATAAAGCTAGTTAATTTAACCAACCACTGTCGTGAAATACACTATCTCATTCAAGTGATAGATTATAAGGAACACTTAAATAATCCTTAGAAATTTCTTTTTACACCCATTATGAAATTATTAACACAATTAACGAAACTATAGACGTATTGTAAATATATATATTTGTATCTCAATATACAAACAAATTACCTTTTTTTATTGAATTTCATAATATATATACACATTTATACACATCTATACATTATAGTTTACATATATAAATTTCTGATTTTAAAGTACTACTGGCAGGAATTATAATATACAGTAACCAATTTTCCAACAAGAGAAACTAAAAAAGAACTAACTCATATACGTTTCTCGGCCTATAAATATATATAACTGTAATGATTATTCAAGTCCTATATTTTCATTTATTAAGTCGAGTTTCATCAATATAAAACAATCAAAGGAAGCTCAAAAAGCTAGACAATAATCAGTTTTCCATTCAATACCATGCAGTCCTACAAATATGACAAAATTCGTCAATCCCACCCTGTGGCATCAATCAAGTCAAATGATAATGAAAACCAGTGACCACTCCAGGGGTATCGACATCTCCAGTGGCCATACATTAAGCAAAAAGTAGATTTCGAATGCCAAATCATCTTAGATACAATCATATTTTAGGTATCAAACTCCTACCTAGAAACTATCTTTTTGGTTGCTTTAATCTACTTGTCTTCACCCCAATTGACTCATCTCTCCCTTTTGTCATAGCGAGCCATTATGGACCTCTCAATCTTGTCACGTTGACCTTATTCCTACCCTCAAATAGATAGTTGTTGGCATAAGGCCATTCTCTTGATTTGCAAATCTTGATGACGTACTCCAATGTTTGTGTCATGTGTGAATATTTAAGGAAAATCACAAGTTACGCAGACACCAAGAAGGTTTAATCGATTCATGCATGATTTACTTTTAATCAAAGGAGAAATAGATTTTAAACGAATATAAAGGTTTAAATGAGATTTCAAATCTGCATTAAAATTTCTCTATGGTATTTATAGTATAGTATGCAAGGTACCGATTTTTAGTATGAACTTTAAGAGGAGATCCACCAAATTTCCTAAAATGGTGAAGGCCATATTGGTTATATAATTTGATCCTTTTGGTCTTAAGAGATATCATGGCCTTACTTTTAGGCATCGACTAAACATTCCTAACGAGGGTGCTAACCCGAGACACAAAAAATCAACACAACTAGAGAATATTATTATTATTTAGAATATGAAAAGCTTACATGTAGAGGATCTCAAATCCTTGAGATCTGAAATACATGCTCTTACAAAAAATTACAGAGTTCCCCTTTTCCCAGTGTTCACTCTTTTTCCCAAAAAGCTACCAAAAATTAGAAAACCCCACCCATAAATAACTCATTTTTGGTTTTGGATCCAAACAACATTCGAATTATGAGTTTTGATAGTTTGGCGCTAGAAATTACAATTTGAAATTCAAAAAAATTGAGTCCTAATTCAAAAATTGGCAATTTTCCAAAAATTGACCAACTTTCGGAAGCCATAACTTTTGATCTGGGACTCCGTTTTTGAACCGTTTGAACGGTTGGAAATGCCTCAGAGTGAAGAACACATTAACAACCAGCTTGGCTAGTTTCAATGATTTATAGGCCCATATGGAACCGTTTAGTGCCTCAAACTGGACTCAGAAGGTTTTTCAGGGCAAAAAGCAAAAACTAAAACTTGAATAACTTTCAAACTGACAATGATCTTGACCTAATTCTTTCACCAAAGTGCTTATTTTTTTGTCCCGAAGCTTCCTGTAATACCCCTCGTGTTTTTGTTACTTTTTAGATACTCTTTTGTGTTGAGTTGTGTACTTGGGATTGTGATGGTGATTATTTGACCGGTTTGACTTGTCTGGATTTATAGTTTAGTAGGTTTGATGCACATGATATTGCTTATGATGAATTATGAGATATTATATGTGGTGTTCGTACTATTTGGATATGTTATTTCTTTCATTTAATATAATGTTGTGATGTTATGGTTTTATGCTTGTTTTTGGATATAGATTATGATGTGTATTCTAGTGGGTCTTGGTGAAAGGACGGAGTAGCATCACTCGCTCATGAGTGCCCTGCTATGCCGCGACTACCTTTCACTGTGTGTCTGTACTAGAGATTTATATGTTAATTGACATTGGTTTCATGCAAGATGTAGGTACTGGACACCGACTCCACCTGCGTTGTCAGGTCTAAGCATGTCCCACAAACCCAATGGGTATGAAGTTGATAAAAAATGAGTTGATATGGAAGTGTCCCCATCCCAAGTTTGTCACCTCGTTGTTGTGTCTAATGGTGTCGTTGTCCACTACCCTGGCTTCGTTTTGTATGGATTTGCGTTGTTCATTTATTTTAATTTGTTTTTATGTGTCATTTAATTAATGTTTATGTTGATATTTCTTTGATGGATTATTAATGTTATTTAATTGATATAATTAAATAGTTAGGTGAATGTTGCTAAGTTAATTGTTAAATTTAAATTCATTAAGTTTTAAAGATTGTTAAATTAAATGTTGTTTATTTAATTAAAATGATAAATAAATAAATTAAATAAATAATATTTTTATAATTATAAATTATCATTTTGTAAAATGAAATAAAATAATTTAATGAATTGCCTGATAATTATTAAGTTGTGGATAAATATTACATAAAGTGATTTTTAATTAATTTTGTATGATAATTATGAGCTTTAAAATCAAATAAAAAAAATAAAAGTGGAAGATTTCTTTGAAATGGGAAAAAAAACAAGAAAAGAAGAAAAAGACGAATGCATGTTTAGTTTCCTTTCAAAAATTAGAAAAGCAATGGAAACTTGCTTCTTGGATGGATTTTTGTTATCAAAAATGAAAAGAGTTTCTTTTTAATTAATTGTAAAAGAGGAGAAGTTTTCTTAACTTGGAATTTTTGGTGAAGAAACTTGTCTGCAAAATTATTTTGGCTTTTGTCTTTCTCTGTAAGAAAATTGATAGAGAATTGAGTTTAAGGAAAAGAATCTGAAAAGTTATTGAGAGGAGAATTCGGGAAGGGCTGGTTCGAAAGAGGAAGGAGGAGTTTTCCACACTCATTACTTCATTACAGAGCGTAGGATTCTAGGTTCTTTGATCATTATCTATTTTAAATGTTGTTAAAAAAAATTGAGAGTATTTGTGAGTCTATTTGAAATGTTTTGATTTCATAGCTTGGCTAAATCTGAACCTTTATTTCAAACAAATGAAAAGAAGCTTTTATTTTCTTTACAGAGTTACGTTTACTGAATGAAAACCATCTTGTTCCTCTCCGATCCATTTTGGTTGTTATAATTTTGGCTAGAGAAATTTCAAATTCTTTTGAAGAAATTTTTTTGTTCTTGTTGATGAAAGTTGTTGTCAAAATTGGGAAAACAATATTCCATTTAAAAAATGCTTGTCTGAGACAATTTGATTCTTTAAAAATATATATAGTCTAAAATTAGATTTTGTTAAGAATATATATATATTCAAAAATGTTATATTTTGTTTTAAAAGAAAATATATATTAATACATGTTTGATTGTCTACATTTTTATGGGAAGTTAGATTGGTAAAAAAATAAATTATATATATATATATATATATATATATATATATATATTTGTTTTTTTTTAAAAATTAATGGGGGAGGGTCGGTTGTTGCCATACCCCTCTCCCCATTATTTCCCACGCTTGTGTGTGGGGGCTGCGAGCAGCCCTGGTTGCACACAACAGTCCTAGGGACTGCTACGTGACAGTCCCCAGGACTGCTGCGTACAACCTGGGCCAGGCCGTGGCCTCTCCATATGGGGAGGTTCGCAACCTCCCCTTATACAGTATGTTTTAAATTTTATTTTATAAATTTCATTTTATTTAATTTAAATTTTATTAATATATTATTATATATATAATATACATATATAGATATAAATATATATATGTATATATATATAAATATCTGTGTGATTTAGCAGTTAATTATGTTGATTTTTATATTCAAAATAATATATATATATGTATATATATATTATATGTATATATGTACATAGTAATATGTATGTATATATGTATATATGTATATGTATATATATGCATGTATATATACTTGGTGCAAATATATGAAAATATTATGATGTTAATTGTAATGTTCGATAATATATTGTGTTTGGCTAAATTAAAAGCAAGTGTTTTTAATAAATTGTATTGTGAGATTTTTATTAAATTAAATATATTGGGTAAATTAGTTGTTTACATTTCATGGATGGAATCGTGCGTTTGTTGTTACAATAAGTTTATTTTAAATGGGTTTGTTGAGTTAATAGAAATTCTTGTTTATAATTGAATCTTGAGGTCGTGTAATTGTTTTGTTCTTTAATTTCCCTTGGGTCATTTGCTTTTTTCCTAAGTCAGTTTAGGGACATATGGGAACCCTCAAAGTAGTTTTATCCTCTGTAGGAGTTGAGGTTATTTGGTTTTTTTTTTTAGGCTTCTAGAGGCGAGAGTATGCTTGTTGTCGTTTGGGGTTTGTGTGACAGGTGTTACAACTTGGTATCGAATCCAAGGTTTGCAAACACTGGGTTCTCTGGGTAGTTTGAGTCCATTAGGAAACCTTTGTGTTTAACTCTTGATCTCACATGTACCCCTCAATTGATGTGTAGGAATATGCCTCGAGGTAGAGGTCATGGTCAAGGAAGAGGCCAGGGTGGTGGCCGTTGGGCCAACTGCCAAAGTCCATCACCTCTGAGTTCCCATGGTTCAGAATGTGAGGAACGTCAGAGTTCCCAAAACAATCTATTAGGTGGTGGTAAAAATCCTAAGCAACTGGGTCTTGAAGGTGGACAATTGCAACACCTACTTGAGGAGATTCTGGGTTGTTTAGGCCCTAGGCTAGTGGAGGAGCAGCATGTGGAAAGGGAAAGGGAGAGATCACCAAGACATGGGGAAATAGCAGCAGAGCAGGATGCAATAGTGGCGGGTCACATGAGAGACCTATTGAGAGCACGACCTCCCACATTTGATGGTTTTGGTGGGGGTCTAGAGGAAAAAACATGGCTGATTGATCTAGACAGATGCTTTGCTATGCATCCCTATGGTAGTAATACCAGGGCTAGGTGTGCCATCATGCACCTCATAGGCTTCGCATCCACTTGGTGGTGGCTTGAAGAGCATAAATTGCATCTTGACATCGGTATGGTGACTTGGGAATTGTTTATGGAGAGATTCAGGGCCCATTTCCTTTTTGATCATTGGAGGTAGCATAGGGCAGATGAATTCCATGAGTTGAGACAAATGGAAATGTCTGTTGAGCAATATGAGCACTGTTTTTACAAGCTCAAGTAGTATGCATGAATTGGTAACAATGAGGCAATGCTTGTGCAACACTTTGTCAGGGGCTTAAATTCCTGAATTAGTGGTGGAGTTTGAGTCTTCGAGCTAAAGAAAATGGAGGTAGCTATTAAGAAGGCTCGTCTGGTAGAAGAAAACTTGGCAATGGCTTTGGGAGGCCACACAAGAGTTCAGATCGGCAGTGCACCATCATCAGGTGTTGTTTCTCATGGTGGTCTGGCTCTAGCTGCAGGGTCCTCTAAAAGCCATCAAGCACCCACTAAGGGTGAGCAACAACAACACTCCCAATCGAGACCTAAGAACTCTCAGGCTCAACATGGTAGTAGGTCACAAAAGAAGAAGATTAAAGTTGGAAGAATAACAAACGTGATCATTCAAATCAACCAACTCAAATTTTTTAGTCTACAGTTGGTGGAGGTAGTATTATGCAGTCTAGTGCCCCTTCAGGTGGTTGGGGGTATGGTCGAGGCACAGGTTGTTTCTCCTATGGTCAACATGGACATATTGCTAGACAATTTCTGCAGAGGAACACTATGAGTTTTAGTCAGAGACTAGTCACTTCTGAGCTAACGGTGGGCGATGCGGGTAGGTCACATCAAGTAATTTTCATGGTTGGCAACCACCAGGCTGGGAACTAGGGTACAGTTGTAGAGGCTACCAGTAGAGGGCAAGCAACTGACTTAGGAGCTCGTGAGTGAGCTCAAGAGGGTCCGATGATGACCTAATGTTGAGGTTTTGGTGGAATGGGAGGATGTATCCCACATCAGAGAGGCTTATCCTTATTTGTTTAGTGGATTCCAAGAGTAAGCCATGTTCTAGGGGGAGGATGTAATACCCCTCGTGTTGTTGTTACTTTCTAGATACTCTTTTGTGTTGATTTGTGTACTTGGGATTGTGATGGTGATTATTTCATTGGTTTGACTTGTGTGGATTTACAGTTTAGTTGGTTTGATGCACATGATACTGCTTATGATGATTTATGAGATATTATATGTGGTGTTCGTACTATCTGGATATGTTATTGCTTTCATTTAATAGTATGTTGTGATGTTATGGTTTTATGCTTGTTTTTGGATATAGATTATGATGTGTATTCTAGTGGGTCTTGGTGAAAGGATGAAGTAGCATCACTCACTTGCAAGTGCCCTACTACGTTGCAACTACCTTTCACAGTGTGTCTGTACTAAAGATTTATATGCTACTTGAAATTGGTTTCATGCAGGATGTAGGTACTGGACATCAACTCCACCTGCGTTGTCAAGTCTGAGCGTGTCCCACAAACCCAACAGGTATGAAGTTGATAAAAAAGGAGTTGATATGGAAGTGTCCCTGTCCCAATTTTGTCACCCCATTGTTGTGTCTAATGGTGTCGTTGTCCATGACCCCATCTTCATTCTGTATGGTTTTGTGTTGTTCATTTATTTTAATCCGTGTTTATGTGTCATTTAATCAATGTTTATGTTGATATTTCTTTGATGGATTATTAATGTTATTTAATTGATATAATTAAATAGTTAGGTGAATGTTGCTAAGTTAATTGTTAAATTTAAATTCATTAAGTTTTAAAGATTGTTAAATTAAATGTTTATTTAATTAAAAGGATAAATAAATAAATTAAATAAATAATATTGTTATAATTATAAATAAATAATATTAGGCCAGGTTCTTTGATCATTATCTATTTTAAATGTTGTTAAAAAAAACTGAGAGTGTTTGTGAGTCTATTTGAAATGTTTTGATTTCATAGCTTGGTTGAATCTGAATCTTTATTTCAAACAAACGAAAAAGAAGCTTGTATTTTCTTTACAAAGTTGTGTTTGCTAAATGAAAACCATCTTGTTCCTCTCCGATCCATTTTGGTTGTTATAATTTTGGCTAGAGAAATTGCAAAAATTTTTGAAGAAAAATTTGTGTTCTTGTTGATGAAAGTTGTCAAAATTGGGAAAACAATATTGTCAAAACCCCTCTCCCCATTATTTCCCATGCCTGTGTGTGGGAGCTGCGAGCAGCCCTGGCTGCACACAATAGTCCTAAGGACTGCTGCACAACAGTCCCTAGGACTGTTGTGCACAACCTAGGCCAGGTCGTGACCTCCCCATATGGGGAGGTTCACAGCCTCCCCTTATACAATATGTTTTAAATTTTATTTTATAAATTTCATTTTATTTAAATTAAATTCTATTTATATATATATATATATAATATAAATATCAGTGTGATTTAGCAATTAATTATGTTGATTTTTATATTCAAAATAA
>VDFB02000003.1:271790879-271889750 GCA_007258455.2 Sequoia sempervirens | reverse complement strand
GCATGTATATATACTTGGTGCAAATATATGAAAATATTATGATGTTAATTGTAATGTTGGATAATATATTGTGATTGGCTAAATTAAAAGCAAGTGTTTTTAATAAATTGTATTGTGAGACTTTTATTAAATTAAATATATTGGGTAAATTAGTTGTTTACATTTCATGGATGGAATCGTGTGTTTGTTGTTACAATAAGTTTATTTTAAATGGGTTTGTTGAGTTAATAGAAATTCTTGTTTATAACTGAATCTTGAGGTCGTGTAATTGTTTTGTTCTTTAATTTCCCTTTGGTCATTTTCTTTTTGCTTGAGTCAGTTTAGGGACATATGGGAAGCCTCAAAGTATTTTTATCCTCTGTAGGAGTTGAGGTTATTTGGTTTTTTTTTTAGGCTTCCAGAGGTGAGAGTATGCTTGTTGTCCTTTGGGGTTTGCGCAACGGGGAATTACACTTCCCATAAATTTTTGCCTCCTCACGCCTTCAAATTCAAAACTGCTAAATATAGAAATTGAGCAGAAAAATTAGAAATGCAATTCTAAAAGTTGGGAACTCTTATTCGATGAAAAGGGTATCAAAAAATGCAAAAAAATCTACAAAAAGCTAACAAAAGGAAAACATCTTTTTGGGTGATGCAGGATTGCCCTTACACCAGTGGATGCTCTTGCATCAATTCTGAAGGAAAAAAATAGTCAACAAATACAAGAAAATCGAATATATGTAAATATAAATTAGTTATGGAGATCACTCCAAATCACCCCACACCTAGCCTTCAAAATCAGCTTCTCCAAGCCTAGAAAACATATAATACAAGCATTGGGTATTCTCACCGCAAAAATCAAAAGACATGGAGACAGAGTTCTATAGGATGCAAAACATGAAGGTAAAGAAGGTAGCGATGGGGTAAGGAGAGGAGATGACACAAGAGATAACGATAGTGATGCAAGGAAGGGTATCAACGATTGCAGGATAAGCATAAATGGATTACCAAGAACAAACTCTCAGATTCGATGAATTAAAGAAGCACTCTTAACATGTCCTAACATGCGAGCATAGAATTCAAAGTTTGCAGCCTCAAATCATTTGCTATTCAAGGATATTAAGGTTGACAATCAAAAGGAATCTTAAATACAAATCAACCAGAAGGAGGTCGATCTAGTGGAGTAATTTGCAAGAGTACAAGCCTATCTATAGATAAAATATGTCCATATTCAAAGGAACCAAATGCCATCTATCGTATGTACTTCGCATGTTAAGGATATTGCTAAACAAATCAAGGTAATGAGATACAAAATGAACTTGGGTTCCCTTGCTTTGAAATGGAGACAATGTGCTGAACAACCTTCTTCACAATGATCACCTTCACAGCCACCAATCCATTCTTCTGAAAAAAATTTCCAGGATTCGACTCCCTATATTCCTATTCTAATTTTTCTTAAATTTTCCTTCCTAGAGAATTGTCAGAGAGATAGAATTTTCATTTTTGAACCAAATCACTAATAATTTTTTTTTCAAAAGTTAATCCATTTTAAAACCAAGATAGAGAAATTTTGATTTCTTTTTTAAGACAAAATCAGGCAATATTAGCAAAATAAAACAAGTTTCTCTATTCCATTCCCGTTTCGAGCCGTGCATGCACACACTTTTGTCTTTTTTCATCTTTTTCCATTTTGCACTCACCTTTTCATCCATTCGAATTCTTATCCCCTTTATTTAATTAAAAATCACATTATTTCCTCATTAAAATGATTATCTTTACATGAAAGTAAATTATTAAAATATAATTTAAAACAATACAATTTTAATCTAATTATTTAATAAAACATTTAATTTCTAACATAACAATTTAATTTAATTATTTATTAACAATCATATCATTTATATTTCATAAAATTAATTAATTTAATTTTTCCGAATTCATTTGAGTTACCATACTAAATCAATTTTAATTTAATTAATTGATTTAAACAAAGCCATATAACTATTAAGTTCACGAATAACCAACTTACTTGAAATTCAAAGACATACGAACAGAAGGACACTACAAAATATATATATATATATATATATATATATATATATATATATCATTGCAAATAATCAATGAAGTGGAAAAGAAAATAAATGAATGGCAACAAATTGAAGAACTAATTTTAAAAGAAATAATGAAAATGAAAATCCAAGAAGAAATAAGATTATATAGAGTTTCAAGTTAGTTGGGAATTAGTTTTTAGTTGAAAATTTAAATTCCTTGTTAATTTGTGCTTAATTATTGTTTTATTGTTGCTGAAAATGAAAAGACTACCTTTTATTTTTAAGAAACCACTTAATAAAATTGAGTAAACTCTTTAATTCAATTATTATCTTTAAGATTTAATATTCAACCTCAATTAATCTCAACAATTCAAACCTCAAAGTTAGACTTGATAGCTTTTCAAGCATATTAATTTTGAATAATGATTAAACGAAAAAGTCATTTAAATTGTGCATAAATGTAAGGAAAATAAATTGGTCAAAACAAATCTTAAAACTAATACAAACTTTAAATTTAACAATTGATTTTACAATATATATATATATATATATATATATATATTAGAATTATATGATTATGTTTGTCCCAAGTTATAAGTCTAAATATTAGTATGCAATTCAATAAAATAATTAGACACATTTAGATTCATTTAATGCTCTATTGTTTTATTATAATTTTGGAATATTGATTAATTTATTTAGTCCTTAGTTGTTTAATTATAATGAGTTGAACATTTACTATTATCAATTTTCTTGTTACCGTTAGTTTTAGTGATAAATGTCTAGTTAAGAATATTGAACTTATTCATGGATGCGCATCCTCTTCCTAAGGTCCTTTCTTTTAGATTAATTATATACCTTCAAGGTTAGAAGTTATAGGAATGGTTGTTATTAGACTAGATTGTACCTACCCCTTCCTCATCCTATGTGTGGTGCATACAAAATGGAATTGTAAACTTGGTGTCATTAAATGAGCTTAGTATTTTTTCCTTATATATCTTGCTTGAGTTTTGATATAAAAAAAATTTGGGATTTGGGTTATGATTAAGAATGAGAAAATTTTTGGCATGACAACTGGTTTCAGAGCAAGGTTCTAACACTCAGAGATTTGGGTTGTGTTAAGTGGTAAATCAATTTTGCATCTGAAAAGGGTCTGTATTGACTAAAGTTTTGTTTGACTCATGAGTCTTATGGGATGGTTAGGAAGAAGGTGATACGTCACCAGTGAATAAATTTGAGTGAAAATTATCATTTCTAGGAAATATCAATTTAAATTTGATTCATGAGTCAAAACTACCTTATTAATGTTATGATCATAAGATTAACATGAATTAATAATTATGTACAGAATGGTACTATGTGAAGAACTAAAGCACCAATCTTAATTAATGAATTAAAATCTATTTTGTAAATATTTTTAGAGTGAATGTTTGATTTATAAGATTATGAGCTTTATTTTAATAGAACTTAGGTCTTCCTATGGTATTGAACATTGTAGATTCCTATCAAGTTTAGGTTGAAGGAATGCGATTATCAAAATTATTTCTATTACTATCTATGCTATGAAAACATAGTTTTGGTTAAGAAAAAATAATATTCTAGAATCATTGATTTCAAAACTTGCATGATGAGATCATTCTTTTCATACTCTTTCTTGATTCATGGCAACATAGAAAAGGATTCCATTTTAGGATATAATCATAGTAACAACCTTAAGAAAATAACTGCTATCGTAATGTATGTTAACTCTAAATGGTTATTTTCTAATGTCTCTCTCTCTTTGGTTAAATTCTTGATTGATTATAGTTATGGATGGGTAAACCTTGAAACAAGTAATATTAGTTAAGACACCTAGAAGTTTTTTTTGTTAAATTAATGAAGGAATTTTTTTTTTTTTTATGTACTTAAGTTTAGTCCATGAAGAGATATTAGTCCTAATAAGTGAACAATTTTATCACTTGGGTGAAATCACTAGATTATGAGTTGCTTAAACATGTTTTAGTACCTATGTATAGTAAGTTTAATTTATTTTTCTTTCATAATATAAATAGATGTTAGAATTTAATCTCTATCTTATTTAATATAGTTTTTTTTTAATGTGTTATGTAGGGGCCCATGAATATCTTATTTTTCTAATTTTTGTTAAGAAGTAATTCCCTTAGGTTAAGTCAATTGATGTCAATACAAAATCAAGATGAATTTTCTTGTCTTTAGAATGTTGATGAGTGTTAATCTATAACTTTTAACAATGAGAGTTCTCTTTATAAATATGAAAATTAGGGCTAATAAATGTCTTAACTTGGGTAATCATTAAGTGGTTTTCCTTATAGCCAAGTGGTATTTCCTTGAGACATGTTAATTGGCATCTAAAGTGAAATTTATTAGTTAAGTGAAGGGGTTCAAAATAGGGTAGTAAGAGTCTATAGTAGATGATTGTTTAAAAGTGAAAAGATGTTTCCTTAATTAGGAAAATGAATTAATTCCAGCAAGAGTAAATAAGGAGATCAAAATATGTTCAAGGTCAAAGATAAGAAAAGTGGTGAATCATTAGCTATACTTCTATAAGTAATTTAATAACATTTTGAATTATTGTCACATTAAATTTATTTACTAAAATTTACCTAGTTATGTTGTTGCTTTTTAAAAAGTGCAACCTTTTGGTTATGGATTGAATTCCTGTCTCTAATGTTGATCACTCTCTTGTGGTTGAAATTTGAAAATATTTAGTAACCTATTTTTGTCGATTATTTTTAAGTGTAAACTTCAATTATGGTTTAACCTCTTTAATTCCTTTACATGTTTGATTATAGTATGTTTTGATAATAACTTGAAGCTAAAGAGTTTTTGATCAGTATGTAAGATTAGATGTTTTCATATTTGAATTTATATTTTCTAGATGGAATGAAAAACATTATAATGGTTACAATACATAGAGATACAAATAGAAAATTGAAAATACAATTGTTCTATGTAATGAAAAAAAACTTTGTCTTGGATATCAATAGCTTTCTTTTTGTGTTTTCCTTGCCATTCATAATAATGATGTTTAAATGAAACTATAAGAGTATCACGTGTATTAATGTTTTAAACATTTTTTTCTCATAAATTAAGGTTGTTTTGTCTTGAATAGAACTAAGGAAACCATGATAATGTGTATTGTGGAAAAACAATGAATGTTGTGTTTGTGATTCAAGTTTCAAATACAGGGTATCCAACATGGGATGAGGTTGTGGTGGACATCTAGGATGATCTACCTATGTATACCCTTGTTTTAATTATTTTTGATATAAATATAAACATAAATTTGTTGATCATGTTTGATTATGTAGTGAAAATTCCCTAGTGTTGATCGCTCCAATTGGAGAAGGCTCTGCTAGTGTACTTGGGATTGAGGGAAATGTTCCTTCATGGGAACATTGTGATTTTTCCTTGATGTTTCCTTGACATAGACAAAGGAATAATGTTAGAATATTATGAGTTACCTTGGAACTTTGAGCTAGATCTACTCCCCCACTTTTAGGACCACATTGGTTGGTCCATAGTGCAATACTTTTTCCCTTGAGTTCTATTATCCTATGGGTTGAAGATGGACCTTTTATGCCAAAATTTTGGATAAATTTCCACTTGGTATACAATAATTGGGTATTCAAAGGAATGGGTATTGGATGAAATTCATGGAGATGAGATATCATTATAGTTTTATTCTACATAAGTGTTAAATGTTCAACAAACATGAGACATAAGCAGTATGGGAAAAGATAGAATATAATGGAACTTTTTTTAATGTTATCACCTACAAAGATTGTAAAGTAATTAAAATCAAGGTTTGTGATAGTGTAACATCACAATGATATTGTTCACAATACTATCTAAGTGATAGATTTGGTAGTGTTTTTGATAGAGTAGTGTGATGGTGATCAATGTTCTCATTGAGCAAGATTCAATTTATCATTTGAAAAAAATATTGATAAACTCTATGCGAGATGGTTCAGATATATAAGATTTATGGATAAATTGATTGGAATGTCCCAGGTTGTGTGGGACTATGCTTGGTTATTATGTGGATATTTTATGGTTTGAGACCACCATGATATTATATTCTTAAGTGTTTTGAGACTAGTATGCTTCTTCCAACTATGTGTGTGTGTGTGTGTGTGTGTGTGTGTGGTTTGAGACCACCATTCCCCTCCACCCATTGAGTGGCTTTAGAGAATTCACATAATGGATGTAATGTGTAAAATTGTGAAATGTGTCTTATTGTTGATTTACATATTAATTGTTCATACTTTTGTTTTAAAATTGATGTTAGTAGTGTTGTTCTTTTGAACTAACTAAACTTGTGTTAAATATTTCAATGGTAAATTTTGCCTCAAGGACATAATTTGATTTAAATGGTTTCAATTAGAGTTAAGATGTTTCATTGTTGTTACTTTGATTATTCTTTACTTCTCTTTTATGATATTTTTATTGTAATTTTAGAATCTTATTTGTTTTAGGTGAAAGGCGAAGATTTTGTATATTATATTAATATTAATATATGTAAATACAAAATTTCCATGAGTGGCAAGAGTGTCAAAATTTTGCAAAATGAATGCAACATCTATAAACATTCATAAACTACCTAGAATCCTAGATATGATTACATACATTCATTATATATGTAGCCCTATACAATATTAGCCCTATACAAAATTACTACTATTAATATCCCCATAATCTTCCATATTTCAACCTGCCACCCCAACATACAAACCCCTATTACATATCATTATCCACAAAAGATAAAATTTAAACTCCTTTGTGAGGGCAGTGGACCGAGTTTTCACCTTTCTCTTCTTGTATTACCATATGCACTTGATTTGATGCAATGGCCTGAGATTGAACTATGATATTGATGTCTAGAACTTGGTGTATGGATCTGTTTCCCTTACGAACCAGTGGCACAACAGATACCTGAAGACCTTGGGGGAAATCATGTGTTTTCAAAAAATAAATGGCATGAAATTTCTTTTTAAACTTATCCACTTCCTCCTTGCCAAACTCAAAGTGGTATATGTTGAGGGAATGATACAGATAGGTGGAGGAATCTATAATAATTGACAACTTCATCCCCTCATAAGCTTCAACATACCTCTTCTTGTGTGAAATATAGTGTCTGGGAAATAGTCCTCTAATAAAACCCTCCCCCTGAGTAAAGTCATACTACTGGACACTCTTCAACAATGCATTATCTTCTAAATAAAGCCCAATAACAACCTTATTTGTAATTTTCTGGAGAGTGCTAAAAATTTTCACCAAATCAAGCAAATTGGAAAGAAAATTTGACAAGAGATTCATCAGGAAAATGATCCTCTGAGACTCATATGCAATATTTCTTCCCCAATAATTGACTTAATGCAACAAAAAACGAAAGGGAATTTTACCTTAAAGACATGTTACAATTGGTCTTTTCGATGCATCCTAAGAAAGGAAGCTCCCATGCCTGTATAGCCATTGAGACTCTATAATTCCTGGCACAATACTCCATTAGACTGAACAACAAGCAATACACCCTTTTAGCGCAAATAATACCTTTGTTTCTCATTTGAAGACACTAAGAATTCCCTTGATACAATGGTGAGCTGGTTGACGCCTCCATTTGAATGTCTAATGAATGCAAAGCTTGCTACAAATGAACCCAATGGACTGCGTTTTTCTTAGCAACAACTACACATCTTTAATAAAAAATTGCATTTAGCTTAGAAATGGCTATTCATTTACCCTTGCTTACTGTGTTTAACTTGTGATGAGCATCAAATAAATAGACTTCATTGTAATCAAATTTCCCAAACACTACTCTTGGAAATGAAAATAAATAAATGAAAACACGCTTTGAATCTTATACACATTTCCAAATCTCAGAAGGTCTATCATTTCACATGAATTCTTCAACACTGTAAAAGAACAACTTGCCACCTCTTAACATTAAGTATGCCAAATAATATGACTAAACTTGTTTAGTACTTTAAACCTGCAAGCACACAAATAAACGTTAGATATGGAAATCATCACCAATGACAATATTTGGAGAACATGGATTAGATTGAGTACAAGCCACTAGTTTCCCCATGTACGGAGAGGGTATGTGTAGGATCATGATGGGCCAAAAAGTGGTGATATAATGGGTATGTGTAGGGTATGTGGCTGACGACCTTTTTTTACCCAAAATTGATGAAACAAAAAGGGTTTTTAAAGGAGATTCTTAGATTTCCACCAATATAAATTATGATTTACTTTGAAATTAATAAATAATTATTATTCATTTTCTATTTGAATTATGACTAAAGTTCCGATTGATAGGCTGATTGAAAAACATCTATAGCTTTCAAACGATATCACATTTTTTGAATTCGAAACATGCATCACATTGTATGCTTTGCATACTATAGGATTAATTTTTTTTTTGAATTTTATGAAGTTTTAACCAAGTTAAGGTGGTTAGATATACAAGTTTTATATTTTTTAAAATTTGTAATAAAAAAATCATAATTAATTATTTACTTGGAAATAAATTACAAAAAAATATGCATCACATCAGGACATGAGTCCTCTACTTATATCTAAAATCCTATAAAAAAATATTATCATTTTATTATGGTTAGGGTGGTCGGACAGACACCTACTTCTTATTTTTTCCCTAAAATTTAAGTGCTACTGCATTGAGATTTCAAATTTTCACCAAATAGATTTTTTAAAAAATAAACCTAGTAGTTTAGAAACTACATTCAATTTTCTATAGATTCTATTCTTACATATTTTTGAAATAATATAGATAACTTCTTCAAATTTTTACGTCAAGTTGCCTAACTCTGATTTTTTTGAATTTTCATCGCTACTTAAGGGCTTTTTTTTTCCATGATGATCCTGCACATACCCAAGATAAGTACTTTGCTTTGGTTGTGTTGATAAGAATCAACAAACTATCCTTCCTATCCCTGTTCTAAATTTAGCCTTGTCCTGATTCATGAGATCCGAGCAAAGAAGCATGCCAATTATCCTCTCACCATGCTAATTATCCCCTCTTAAATTTGGCCAACATTTTCCTCATTAAATTGTGTCCTGCCAAATTTCGTGAAAAGTGACCCCATCATGACTTTATTCAAAACATTTGAACTTGTCATATGTCATTTAAACTAGATTTAGCACTTTTTCCTCATAGCTTTATGAAGTCACTTATATACAAATTATGCTTACTTTGATTCTTTCACCATTTCATTTACCACAATTTCTGCCAAGTCTAGAAATGCCTCAATTTCAACATCACTTTTTGAGATAAATATTTCCACCTTTTGACACCCCAAATTTTCCAACCGATTTGCTAAACAATTTCCCTCACAATATGTATGCAAAATTTGAAAAGATTCAAATTTGTATAATAACCCCCATACACTCTACATTATATTTTGAAGATGCCAGTTATAACAAGAACATTCTTTGCATGAATTTATTATTACTAATGAATCCCATTTTATGTGTATTTTACATATACCTAGCTGAATAGCAAGTTGGAGACCATGAAGAACTGTTATCGACTCTGCTATAGTATTTGTAACTGAAGGAAGAGCAATATATTTAGCCGCTTTTAGCTTCTCGCACTAATCCCAGATACAAACTCCTATTCCTGACTCCCAAGATTGCTGGAATTTCATATTGCACAAATTAGGTTTTTATACCTAATTTGTTTTTACTCTCATGGTATAAAAACCTAATTTGTGCATAATGAAATTACAACAAATCATTACCCAATGATAATTTAGCCGTTTCAAGCTTGAATGGCCCAAATTTAGAATCTTGTTTTTACTTTCTTAGTTTTGGGGCTTTCTTGATGATTTTTTACTACTGGCATGTGTAGCATAATGTGAAATTTGTAAACTGCCATATCTTGGAGGGATCCTTGGAAGGTCATATGGGGGTGTAGATGAGTCGGGGAATTTATATTGTGATGATGGAATTGCAAATGGGACCGGTAAGGGATGGTCATAATTCATTGTCCCTAGTTCTTATGTGTTATTATTTGTGTACCTTCCTTCTTGGAGGCTAACCCCCTTACACAAAAAAATGGAAAGGTACTAGGAAATGTACAAAGAGGTCCTAAGAAGGGGGCCTTGAGACCATATTTCCTAATATTTTCATGATTGTAACACCCCGCCACGTAACCCTAGAGGACGACACAAACATAATGGAAGCGTAACATTTTTTTTTGTTAAGTGTAATTAATAACAAGTAAAGTGAACTACACTTAATAGATACATCCTCTAAGGTACGCGAAAATGCTTACATTCAAACCCCATAATATAAAAAAGTAAACTAATCCATAGCATTAAATAATACTCATGAAATAAATAACATACATCCAAAGCATTAAACTCATCTCATTAGATACAAAGTACATGTTAAAGAATCATCCATAGATTGCATTCATTCCATAAAGCAGTTACAAGACTCATTTCCAAAATGAGGAAGATTATACAATAATGTTAGAATAACAATGATACAAGAATCCTCCTCTAATACAAATGAGAAGTAGTACATATACATAGGAATCCAACTGATACATAAGAACATAAGAGATGGAACATATCAACTGGAACATGTGAGCTCTCCAATCTAGAAGATATCGCCATCACGAACATAAAGTGGAAACCCAATAGTGTAAGGTGCACATTCCACCCAACCAAGTGGTACCCAAAGGTCCACCCCCATGCTAGGAGATAGTAAAAGGGCTTCCTAGGAAAAGCCAACAACCTCTAGACACATGCAACACACAATACTATACCATACAAGAACAATACATACATAAAGATTACATTGCTTCAAGAGTAAAATAATCAAGTATATCAACTGCACAATACATATTGTTGTCATAGGAGGAGTTTCATCACAAATCTGCATGGGTTACCCTAGCAAATCTTCCTAGGCCCCGACCCCCATCTTGGGTTACCTTGGTAGCCTCTCACAACCCCTGGCCCCACATGCAAACCGATGCAGAATCAATTATCTTTCAAAGGGAAAAGATAATAATCTTGCCATTCGAGGCCTTCTCATCTCATCCCAAGTCTAAACAAGCCCTTGAGCTCGTGAGCGAGGCACAATTAACAAGTTATATGATTTAAGCTACCCTTTCCCTTAATAGAATTATTTAATTTCCACTGAATTAACTAACTCTCACATGAGTTACCCTGGCACCACTTTGTGCATCGACCCCCAATGAGAGGCACTCCCCTACTGAAAACACAATGATCTAATCCAAAACCCAAGGGTAAACAAAGTGCACATAACGAATATTAAATCCCAATCCAAAATATAAGAGGCAACACATCTCGTTCATAATAACCGGGTGTTTAAATTGAATCAAAACCAAGTGCACTACCCAAGGGAAATCAAAGGGCTGAACCATAAAACACAACCCCCTCATAAAATAACATCATCTGGAAGACTTACATACATGACTAACCGATTTCCCCAACTTACGAGAAAAGAAGAAATCATAATTTAATAGGAAATTCAAGCAGGAAATAAAACTACCATTAGGATTTCGTAAATTCAATTTCCATTTCAATAAAATACAATAATACATTGCCCAAAATAAACTAACTCAATACAATTTCAATTACAGACAATAGAGAAATTAAATCTAATTGTCTATTTCAATTTCTCAATTACATTTTAATAAAAAACAATTTTTATTGTTTTTTAAACATTTTATTTTAAAATCATCTACTTCTGCATTTAAGGCATCTATTATAGCAAAATATCCATATATATATATATGTATGTATAAATATATTATTTAATTATTTAAAAATGAATTACAATTTCCAAACAATTACAAAATATATATTTAAATATATATATATAAATACATATATATTATATTTAAAAAAAAAAAAAAAAACCGTATTAAAATCGAAAGTGAAATTTATAAAAGTACGGATGAAAGTTCAAAGGCTGTCATAATATTGCAACGCCGACCTATATATAGTGGTGGCTCCCATTGAAGGGTGTGGGTCTGTGGAGGGTAGCGCTGGGCTACCTCCACAGTCTGTCTCCCTATGGGGGTGGCGGTTGTGGGGACAACCACAACCTCCCCCATACTTATATTCAAACCATTTAATTTCAACAAAACCTATGAATAAATAAAATTTGTCGTACATAATTTATCTTCGTTTCTTTTTCAATACAATTTTTTTTTTCCAAAATGATTTCTATAGGGATTAATAACATACATATATATATATATATATATGTATATATATAAATTCATAAAAAAGATTGCTCCAGTTGGGAAAATTTCCACAATTTTCCCTATAGGAAGTTATTCACAAAACTTTTTTTCTACAGGAAAATATTTACAAATTAACTAGAGGTTTCCAATTTCCAAACCAAATAGATCTACTAGGAAGAAAAATAATAATATTCTATAGGAAGATCTTTTCCCATAGAAACGAGATTTTCCCCAAAATTTGACAGGAATATTTTAAATCCATTCCTATAGAGATTTTCCAAATCTTCTATTGTTTTCCCTCTGGGATTTCTATTGTTTTAAAACAATTTCAAAAGAAGCTCTAAGATTTCACAACAGTTTTCCAAACATGACAATCTTTCAAATTTACAAAAATATATTAAAACTTCTACACAAATAACATATTCTTCTTGTACAGGCAATCTTTCCAATTTGCGTATAAATAAAAAACAATTTAAAGAACCCGTTTCTGGATGCTTGAGGAAATGATGTTTGAATTAGAGCTTTTCCTTCAGATTCCAATTTACCAAAGCTTCTTCCAAATTATCCACTTTTCTAGAAAGATGAAAACAAAACCAGAGCCAAAATTTCCTGAGAACTTCTTCCCCAATTTTTTGTCAACAACTTTTTTTTTTTAACAACCTCTTTCAAAAATATCTTTTCTCATTGCCATGAAGTAGCCTCTTTCCTCTTTCAGTTAATGCAATTAATCTCTCTAAGTATTAATTCCCAACAACAGTGTTTAATTTTTTTAACACATGTCACAAATAAAATATCTTTTCAACCAAATCACATATATTTTCTCTAAGATAATTACAAGATATTTATGCGTTTAATAATTCATTATTCACATATTAATTTCTAATTAAATTTAATCTAATTAATTTAATCACTTTATAAAATAAATTTAATCACAAAGATTAAATCACTTTACAAAATAAATTAAATTTAATTAATTAAATCAAATATAAAACTTCTAACAATATTAATCAAGATTAATTAAATAATCATGTAAAAAAAATTTAAGCATTAATTTCCCACACAACATACCTTGCAAAATAAATAAATGACAAGAAAAACGTGGAGAACATAACAAAGCATACTGAAACAAGGATTGATGACACACTGTGATTAGGGTTGTGGCTTGACAAGGAAATCCAGTTACTATCTCCCAATCAACTATTCTGTTGGGCAATGGACATGCTCAAACCTGTGAATCCAGGTGGATTTGATGTCCTATACTTGCAATCTTGCAATCAAAACATATGTCGTACATATATATAAATCATGAATCAAACACACCGTGAAGAGAAAATCATGGAATCGCAGGGCACTCACAAGCAAGTGATGCAATCTCGTTCCCTTCACCAATACAGTATCACATCAAAAATGACGAAACTAAAACATCAATTAGCTATAGATGAGCATATATCAATATCAACTCAAATAATCAATTATGCTAACCAGAAAGCATATCATAATCAATAATCATCCATAAAGTGTACCATCAGATCACAATATAAAAACCATCATCGCTACAATGTCAGCAATCAAATAACAAGATAGTATCATGGTCTATCAAAGTAAAAGCACTGTCTAAAAATATAAGCAAATCATAGGGGTGCTACAATGATTCTATGGTTACGTAGTGATGACATAATGAATTTACAGCTACATGGTATTTTAGATCATAGTGATAAGGCATATAACTATTTAGTGGTATTTGGCATCATTCATCCTCATAAATCCCATTCCATGAACCTTGTGGTATGTCAGTTTTGTGTTCCAATTTTTGTGATGTGGAATACTTGTGAATTAGTGATAGAAATTGATGTAATAAAAGGTAGTGAGTGTTTTCTTGAGATGTGACTTGATTTGAGAACTCGATAAGAATTTTATTTTGGAATGTTGTATAGAATTGTGTAATTAATTATGATTTATGTGAAATACACATTTGGAAATATATGTGTAGCGTGGTCTATAATAAGCATAGAATTAATATGGGATGTAATGTGAATCCAACCTCCACATGTTTTACCGATTGTATAAGTATGAGTATAATGCAGATAAAAATTAACTCTCTTAGGTTGTATTGTTGTATAACATATCAATTTTAGATTTTTCTTAAGTCATTTTAGAGTAAAAGAAAAATTATTGTTAACATATTTGAAATTCATCTTAAATGAAGTAGTGTGTATGGCTATGAGTAAAATTACCCTAAACCTTAGTGACTTCGAGGAGGAAGTTGAATCTAAGGGGAGGGGATTGTAAGGTCCATATTTTCTTTGACTTGAGTTTTTCTTTTAATGAAGTAGTGTTGTTAAAAATATGAGATAAATTAAAGGATTATTATCAAGTGATCATGCATACCCCCACCTTTGAGGACTTCTAGGAGGAAGTCCAATCTTGGGGGAGAGTGTCAGGACCCACCTTTTCCTGATTTTGTTAATTCTATGTGTCTTTGATGTTTCTTGTCCAATGTTTCATGTGTTTCTATGTTTGAACATCATACATGAGTTTTATGAGCAATGGTTGTTTATATACATCAATAATGTTCATATTCTTGGTTGTTATTGGATATGGTTAACTATCTAATTTTATCTAACTAATGGTTGTTGTGATTTCTCTATGATAACCAAATGAGTTCCTTTCATTGATTATGTAAGTATGTGTTGATCTAGATGTTCATTTATGATAAGTTATTGGTTATGTGTTGACTATTGATAGTGGTAGAGTTAGTATGTTTATCAAATAGATTATATTATGTTGATATGGGTTGTTGAGATGGTGGATTTTATTATTATTAGATGATTACATAATGTTCAAATGTGCGAGTAGGTGTTATTTTGGATATGAGATTCTATATGTTAATGCTACATGTGATGTTTATTGATTTAAAATCATTCTTATGTGATTTTCTAGATGATTATTTTAGATAAGGATTTAAAAAATAATATTTGTTTTCAAAGTGTTAATTTAATAGTTGCTTCGACTATTATAATTTATATGATATAATGACACCTTTTGTTGAGTGGAGAGGTAAATTTTTCCAATGGTGGTTAGGGTCACATAGCTACTTCTATATTATTTTTAGTGTAATACTCGACCTTGTCTCATATGGAGTACTAAGGTCTTGTGGTTCATATTGTGAAATATTGTGTTGTATTTTTATGCAAATTTGTATAAATGTGGAAGTTTATTTAATTATCTTTTAATTTTCTCAAGTTTTTTTTTTTTTTTAGTTCCTTTATAAGTTTTAGCTTCCATTTTTATGGTTTAAAAATGGTCCTATGAGTAGGACCTATAGGTTAGGGGTTAAATTTTATTCTAAAATACCTTAAATGGAGTTTAGAACCCACTCTACTTACCCACTTTTGAAAAGTGACGAAAACTAGAGTTGGTTGGGTCATTTAGGTGGTTAAAGAAATGTAGTTTATTTTCCCATCCTATTTATTCTTTATCCTTGAGTGAAGAAGGGGCCTTTTCCTTTGGAATTATCCTTGAGTTCTTTATTTTTTCATTTAGTAGAGGAAAATTCTATTTGGAGGAAGGAAGAGAAGAAGGGTAGAGGAAGGAAATATGGAAGAGAGGATTTGGAGAGTCTTCTACAACTTGGAAAGAAATCCTTATGGAAGGGTTTAAACCCTTTGTTAGATCTTTGTTTGATATGGAGAATAATTTTTGGAGTATTTTGCTATGTTCATGAAATCTATGTGAATATAAATGGTGAGTCCTTATAATTTTGGTTATGAATTATGTGAATTGTTCATGGGTATGAGTACGCAACTTGTCTAAATTTGGGCATAAATAACCAATATGTGTATAAGGTGAAGAGGAAAAGTATGTAAATGAAATTATTGTGATTTGCTAAGTTTGGAAGTTGTGAATTGTATGTGTGAGATTTTGGGATAGCTATGTGACCCCTAGCTTGAGGGTGGGTTGAATTTATAACCCTATGGTTTGGCGGAGAGCATATTGGCCAAGATTGTTGTTTCTCTGTTGATATTTCTCTTTCAGTTAAATGTGTTAAATAAGGAAGATTATCTTGGGAAATTCAATGTATGGATTTCAAGAGAGGAGCATGTTGGTCTTGTGGGAGTTTTATTTTTTTTTAAGAACCTAGGGATGCTTTGTAATTTAGAGTTCAATTGTGGTTGAAGGATTTATACTTGTTGAAATTGCATCAGAAGAATACAAGGTAGTCATTGTTATCTTGGAGGATTCTAGAATTCAATGGATAAGATTAATTTAGAAAGAACCAAGTGTTAGTGAAATATTTTGTGAATAAGATGTGTAAATTTTTAAAACATATGTTTTTCAACAATAATAAAATTTAGTAAAATAAATTTTCTAATGTATATTCTAGGGTATTTTTTATATAAAAATAATCAATAATAAGTTTTAAAAAATTATGTCAAAGAATCAACTTAACCCACTTGAATAATCAATTCTTGAGGTTACAACATTGCTGCCCCTATGCAAAACAATAAAATGTTATAAAGCAGTTTCAAATATTTTATCATAAAAACTAATAAAATAATATTGAAATATAGAAGTTAATGGGTTTTTTTATTTTTTTTGAGAAAAACATATTAAAAAATTGTACTAACCTAGATCACCAATTATGATTTATTAAGAAAACATTCACATCATTTTTCACAATAACTATATGTCATAAAACAATATTAAATATTTGATGACACAAAATGATAGACATCAAATTAGAATATACAATTTAAAGGGTTTCTTAAAAACAAATACTCTTATAATATATCCAAAAATAATATCACCAATAAACTATTGGACACCCAAAATACAGAGAGGGGTGGTGAATCAGTATTCTATCAAATCATTTAAACATTTAAAAATACAATAGTCATAACATAATCAATTTGTAGTAATTAATGAAAGCACGAAGACAAACAACAACATCAAATAGCATATGAACACTAAATTTTTATGTGGAAAACCCAAAATGGGAAAAATCATGGTGAGGATTAGCTCACAATATATTATAACCAGTTATAGTATGTTACAAAAGTGCTCACTACAAGTGGACTCATTTCCCACTAAAAGATAGAAGAGATAGAAGATATTATGGCACACAACCGAGTTTTGAATTGTTACAATTACATCTAACATATGCGTGAAATACAGTTCCAATGAAGCTCATAATACAAACTTTACACACTTCATATTGATCTGCACTAACACTCTACTCTTCTTTGCAGAACATAATTCACATTTACAATCTCTTATCACATGTCACTCACTACAAAACATAAAAAAATATCCTTCTTAAATATATCTACTTCACTTATAACATGAATTAGGTCGTCCTAATTAGATGTAATATGAAAAATGTATCTTTTTCGGCTCATGATCCATTCATATACGCACTTTGCACCAAGATTCAAAACTCATCAAAATTCAAAATAGGTTAGCATGGACCCAAAATAGCACCCACATAATGGATAAATACATATTCAACCTCTGCAATACACAAATTATTAGGTTGACACCGGTAATGACCTAATTACAAAATTTTCCAAATGCACACCCACATTCAGATAAATGGACTTCCAAACTCCATGCCATCTAGAATACACACTCTATTGATACCTATCAACCTTTCCATTGAATTGAAAACCTAGATTACAATCCATGGAGAAGTGTGGATTCATCAAAACATGTATACTACACTGGAAATCATCTGTAACTACCAATTTGAACTTCTATTACTCATAACTTCCACACCAAGAGCCAAAACAAGATGAAATTCTAGATTTAAGTTCCTCTATCAACCAAAAAAGTTATATTAGAAGTGTGGAGTAAGAACTTATATAGCAGACTAATGTGGACCCAAAAACTAGATGTGTGTACATAAAATTTACCTGTGTTGACACTTAGTCAATTTCTATATTAATCACTTTCACCGGATCAAACCTTCTTGCAAAATTTCCTTTCATAATCATCCTTAAAAAATTTCAAGCCATCCAAAATAATGTGCATAATTATCTTCATACTAGAATACAATATTGACATCAATGACAACACTGCAATGTATTCCTATCTCACCTGTGCTCATCCCACATGCTCGTGTTTTCAACAAATGCATCAATGACAAACTCCTTATTCTTCTAGAAATATTACCCTTTTTCATTGGTGGAAACATGCCAAAATTATCTCCAAAATCATTCTCCCCCTTTGAAATCAAGGGAAAAGGGTGCATACAATAGTCTTCTCACATATTGAATCTTCCCCTGACAAATATATACATGTATACAAACTTGAAAAACTGAACTGACTCCCCCTAGGAGTGCTATCCAACAAAAAAATGAACTGAACAACTAACTTATAACATCTACATATGTACACATAAATCTAAAATAGTAAATCAAATGCATAAAATAAAAAGAAATAATGTCAACTAGAAGAATTTGACCCTTGTAGCTTCTCAAGGTGGGCTTGCCACTCTTGCTTCCCTTCCAAAATCTTCTTGGCAATGCCAAGCATTCTGCATTGTGTCTCTGTCTCCATTAAGCATTATTCACCTTCTTTTAGAGTGTCGAGTACTAGATTACACTTTGTAGCCTTGTCGGCACTCACAAAGGCACTGGAAATAGATATGAACATTGGGTTCACCAGATCCTTGAGGTTTCCAAACTACATAATGATCTTTTCCTTTTGAGCCTGTACTTGGAAGAACTTCTCATGTAAATCCTTTATTATTCTGACCTTGTGCTTCCATCTAGGTCATGCTCCAGATCGTAGGCACTAGAATCTCTGTCAATTTGAAACTCAATTGATTCCATTTCATCCCTTATGCTCTTTGTGGCTCTAAGCCACTTCATACAAAATTAAAATATGGCTTTTTCCTCTACCACACAAGCCTGTACACCCTTGAGACTTTCTTGAAATTTATTGTGTGCATGGGAACACTTCTCTATTATCTCCAACATCCTCTTCTCATCCATCTTCTTTTCTAATTATTTTTCTAATTTTTCTTTTAATCCAGAGGCATATTCTTTGAAAGAATCAATCAAAAAATTTAGGTTTTCCATACTGGATAATGAATTGTCAATGGTTGTACCAGGTATGGCCTCCTTTAGAGTCTTCACAACCTCCTCAATTCATTCTCCACTCTTCTAATGAGTCTCAATTATTTCCTTTCGGGTAGATGTATCGAAGAAATCTCCTAGTTGAAGCTTGTGGAGGGGCAGAATCTTATCTAGATGTTGCATTGGTGGTTGTCATTGCACCAAAATTTTGGCCTATTAATGCCCGATACAACCAATATTTATACAAGATCCATAAGAGGCAATTAAGCTATGTAATGAACCCAAATGTCCTATTGCACAAAGAGACCATAGGACACACCATCTTGCAACAATCCCCCCAGTGAAAGTGAGTGTTTCAAACCCATGACCTTGGCTCTAATGCCAATTATTGCATTAGTTTTTTTCGTTGCACCAAAAGATCAACTTGTTAATGCCCAATAAAACTGCTAGATTTATACAAGATCCATAGGAGGGGATTAAGCCATGTCATAAACCCAAGTATTGTGTTGCACAAGGAGACCAAGGGACACACCATCTTGCAACACTAGGTCCACATTTCCTTGTTTCATGGGCATTTGTAGTAGTTGAGTGGACACAACATGTTGGAACTATAATTGGATGTTTAGTAGATTCTTTAGAGAATATTTGAAGGTTAATGAAGATTCACTAGTTGCCTTTTCTTCTGCAACCTTCTCTTTTAGCTCCTTCTCCTTATCACTAGTGCTAACTAGTGTCTCTACTTCTATCTTTCCTCCCACATCACCAGAGGTACCTTCATTCTTTTTCTTATTCTTTATCTGTATCTCATTCACCAAAAGTTTTTTCTTATTATCCGAAGGGATGACTATCTCTGGTTGGCCTCGTACACTATCAATATGTCAATTAGTTACCAGAGGAGGAGTATAAGTATCCTCCTTTACAACATCTTCTCTAGTAGTTTCATTTCCTCCAACATCCTTCTCAACTTCTAAATTTTCTTTGGTGATGTCTTCCACATTTGGAAGAACATTATCTTGTGCATTTCATTCTTTTGTCTCATGCTCATGTTGAGCATCATCATCCTACACATCTTCTTCAACATTCTCATCTGGAACAGGCATCTCCACATGCATTTCTTCTTTTTTCTCTAGGGACATTCCCAACCTTTATGCGAGGTTTGCCACTTTTTCTACTATCTCCTTCTCGAGCCTCTCGTGATCATTTTGATCTCTACCCATGAGGGTCGTCGCTCTTTGTTTTGTTCTAAGTTATGTATTGAACAATGTAGTGAATGTGGCTTTATTTTCCTCGAAAACAGGAGCACTTATCTTTTCCAATGAATACGCTTTTAATTTGGCCTCTTCCTCTATTTCTTCCTATCTTCTCTCAATCAAAACATTCCATAATTCTACAGGTATTTTTTTTCTATATTTTGCATATCTACTTCAAGAACAATGATATATTTTATAATGGATTCTACTATGGTGGCCTTGTCCACCTCATCATCCTCAATATATAGTGTTGTTGTTTCCTCTAACATTTCATTTTGCATAATCCCATTGAATAACACATCAAGTTTCATTGGATTGTGGGCTCTTACTAAATTCTTCTTTTTCTTTTTCTTTTCTTATGGTGTCCTTTTCTTGTTGGCTTCAACCTTCTTCTCTCACATGTGGATCACAAAGGTTTGTTTCTCTTTCTCTACTTCTGCCTCTTCATCAGTATCCACAATGTCAAATTTTTGCTTCTTATTATTGCTTCACCTTTTCTCTTGTGGACCAATTGAGGTCCTTCTTCTTCATCATCTTCAACATTTACTCCAAAATATTTCTCCATGGTAGCTTTTGTTTTAACTCTCCTCTTCATTGAACTAGTTTGATGTGCTATTGGAGAAACCTTTTCTTTCTCTAGCCTCTTTTGTTGCTTTACTGGAGAGGTCTTTTCCTTCACCAGAGCACTAGTTTTTTTTATAGGTAAACTTATCTCCCTTCTCTTCATTCCACTAGTTGAAGGAATAGTCTCAAAGGACTTCTGAGTAGCTAAAGGAGTGGTAGCTACTCTACCAGATCTCCTTACACTTGATGAGATTCCTAGAGATCTAGACATAGCCTTAGCTTGCTCCACATGTTCTAGTGTGAGACACATTGCTTTTTCAAATGTTGTAGTCATTTTCTCCAATGTCTTCTTTATTTGTGATTTCCTTTGGTCTAAATGGACTTCCATTGATTTATATTCATATGTCCCATACCTCTCTTCAAATTTTTCCTTAGGTTTGTTGAGCATATAATCTGCGGACCCCACAATCTCTTCCTCAGTGATCTCATATACCATTTCTAAGATCCATACAATTCTAGGGTCTATAGTCTATATGATACATTCATCTTTTGTTACCAAGAATGTAATGCCATTCTTGTACTTTTTCACCATCTTCTAAGGAATTCTCTCCCTTTCTTGCATCATTTTCTAAAATACTAAAAAGAATTCCATCAAGGCATCTTCCCATGCCTTAGCATCTCTTAGACCTCTCAAAAAGTATTTGATCTGGTGTGCTACAAGCCTTCCTTTCAACCAAACCACACTCTTTGTAATAGGGAGTTATTTTAATAAATATAATAATAAACATATGATTAAAGTTACAAATTTAAAAGGATACTTGGAATCATTTGTCTTTTGTAGATTCTCCATTAGCTACTACGTCAATAACTCACATAGGTCATAATCAGCTCCCTTTTCAACCATTTCATACATAGTATTAATGGTGGTTGCAGATATAAAGTTCTCTCTATATTTGAAAAGTAAACCTTAAATCCAATCATCATTATTGCATACTTTACATCAAGTTTTCTAATGTTCTTCACTATGAATTCTCTCTTATCATATGTTGCACCAGTAAGTTCCATCACAACTTCATTCTTTACTAACTTAAGCACTAAAATTGGTCTAGTTGAGCACAACCTTGTAACTTCCCCAATCACTTCCTTCATGATCATATTGGGCATATCCTTCCATAAAAACTTTTCATAGATGTAGCTAAAAGCAATCCTTACCCAAGCATTGTCAAGGAAAAAGTTGGGAAACCCTTGCCACACATCAAGTCTCTTCCCAAGAAAATTTTTATACTCCAGATTCAATGCAATTTCATTTCCAGTGAGCTCATTTACCCACACATCACCAAGATTCAAATGATCATTCTCTTCTATTTTACCATTAATGTATATCCTTATATCCTCGGTGTGTAGGAATCCATAAGGATCCCTTGAGAATGCACCTTTTGAATCAACTTCCATGGATTTGTTAGGATGTTTCTTGAATTTTGGATGGGGTCTTTATGTAACCTCAATAACCCTTGGAGTTTCCATTGCAAATGCTTTCAAAAAAGCTAGGGTAGTTGAAAATTTGTAAAATACCTTTTAATTCACTCTTCTGCTAGGGTTTTACTCACACCACCACTTGATTGATTAAAATGCACTACACACCTCTTCGTCTGCTATTATCCTCTTGAAAATTTGATTGTAAATGAAATTTTATTAAGTTTAGTCACTTATAAAACTTTTGAGTTTGACCTAATTTTTCATTGAATACTTTATTCAATAAAGGTGGAAAACCCTAATTGTGTATATAGTTAGCTTCAAACGCTCCACAATTTTTTGCAGCTCAATATTTTCTATAGAGATATTCTCCAATAGATCAAATGAATTAATATATCTTACATATCCTCATGTTGAAGAATCAAAACCATTTCTTTGGCAAGGGATGTAATATTTCCATTAAAGTTCCCCTTGAGCCAAATCTCTCTTCTTAGTTTCTAGAGGAAAAATCTACACCAAAAGTTGGTACAAACTCATCTTTAACCTCCATCTCTTCCTTCTTTCTCCAAATCTTGTCCATCTCCTTCTTTGTCTTTGTCAGATAAAATTTTTGTACTGGATCATTCTTCTTTACATGATTCTTCTTCTTCATGTTTCTTCTTCTGCAAAACTTAGAAATGTGTCCATATCTATTTCAATTGTAGTATATGACATTCCTTTTACCAACCTTATTTCCATTCATTCTAGATTTGCATTGATTAGATTTATGCTCAAATCTATTGCATATATAACAATAGCCATTGAAAAATTGAACCATTCTACCATTGTTATAGCCATTCATCATTTGACTTATGCATTCACTATCTCTATGATCAAATCTTTTGCATGTAAAACATTGACTAGGATAAGATGAAACATTCCGAATCATTCTAATTCTAAACTCCATAGCCTTATATCCAAATTTATTGCAAAAATAACATAAACCGTTAAAATATGGGTACCTTTGTGCATTTGGTTGTCTCGATGGTGGTCTTTTAGCTTCATTCCTCTAATTCTTGATCTTCTTGTCATTGTTCTTCCTATCTTTAGTCTTCTTTTCAAGCTAGTTTGGAGTTTGATTTATCTTTGAGATTTTTTGTATCTCAAACCATAATCCACCTTTGTCTTTAGATCATTTTTTATTTGCAATCATTTCATCAAGCTTTGTAGAAATCATCTTAATTTTTTCTTCATGACTCCTTGCTTTCTCAAGATTTGATCTTAGATTCACAACTTCTTGTTCAAGCTTTGTGCAGTGTTCATATTTTCTTTTCACCACTACATTGAAACATTCTTCAACTCTATTCCTTTCTTAAACTTTTACTTTCAAATTGGTAAGTATTTCTTTTTGTTGCTTCAATTGCTCACTGACCTCCTTATGCCTTTCTATGAATTTCTTGATTTTATCTCTCAATTTTCTAATGCATTCATCTACTTGTTTGGCATTCTCTTTCATATTTCTATTTTTACCTTTAGTTCTTTGAAGGTCTTCAAGATCAAATTTGTGTTCTCCATTCATGTAAAATATGCAATCTTCTTCTATAGATTCAACAGTAGGAATCTCTTCTATAGGAGTATGTAGTCTTCTAATAGTGATGTGTTCAACTCCAATATCTTCCCCAAGTGGTTAAACTCCTTCCAAGGAAACAAGCTTTGAAACCAATTGTTGAACACCGATAATTCTGAGAGGGGGTGAATTAGTATTCTATCAAACCATTTAAACATTTAAACATCCAATAGTCATAGCATAATAAATTTGTAGTAATGAATGAAAGCATGAAGAAAACCAACATCACATAACACATGAACACCAATTTTTTACGTAGAAAACCCAAAATGGGAAAAACCACGGCGAGGATTAGCTCATGTAATGTATTATAACCAGTTATAGTATATTATAGAAGTGCTCACTGTAGGTGGACTCATTGTCCAAGTGGACTCACTGCCCACTAAAAGATAGAAGAGATAGAAGAGATTGTGGTAGACAACCAAGTTCTGGGTTACAATTGCATCTAACATATGCATGAAATATAGTTCCAATGAAGCTCAGACTATAGACTTTACACACTTCATATTGATTTCCACTAACACGCTGCTCTGCTTTTCATTCACACAATTCACATCCACACACTCTTATCACATGTCACTCACTACAAAACATCAAAACAGATCCTTCTTATATATTCACTTCACCTATAACATAAATTAGGTTGTCCTAATTATATGTAATGAGAAAAATGTAAATTGTCGGCTCAAGATTCATTTATACACGCTTCATGCCAAGATTCAAAACTCATCACAATTCAAAATAGGTTAGCATGGACCCAAAATAGCACCTAGATAATGACCTAATTATAAAATTTGACAACTATACACCCACATTCAGACACATGGACTTCCAAACTATATGAAATTTGGAATACACACTCTAATAACACATGTCAATGTTTCCAAAAAACTACAAAGCTAGATTCCAATCCATGGAGAAGTGTGGATTCATCAAAATATGTATACTACACTAGAAAACTTTTGTAATTGCTAGTATGAACTTTTGTTACTCATATCTTCCACACCAGGAGCCAAAACATGATGAAATTCTAGATTTAAGTTCCTCGATCAACCAAAAAAATTAAATTAGAAGTGTAGAGAAAGAACTTAAATAACAAACTAATGCAGACCCAAAAACTGGATGTCTATACATAGAATTTACTTGTATTGACACTTAGTCAATTTCTATATTAACCACTTTCACCGAATCAAACCTTCTTGCAAAATTTCCTTTCATAATCATCCTCAAACATGTTCAAGCCATCCAAACTAATCTGAACAATCATCTTCATACCAAAATACAATCTTGACATCAATGACAATACTGCAATGCATGATTGTCTCACTTGTGCTCATCCCACATGCTCATGTTGCCAATAAATGCATCAAATACAAACTCCTTATTTGTCCAACATAAACAAATTAAAATTCATGAATAAAACATTACTATCATCTACTTTAAAACTAAAAACAAATTGACAATTTTTTTTTGGGAAATTAGAACTAAGTAATAATTTCATAAAATCATATTAAGCCAAGTAATATAAAATATGTTTCTTTTATCTTCTTCCTCTTTCTAACATGCACAAATTATAATGAACATATATATATCAATATAATTTTCTTTAAAAATAATCAATCAAGTGGAAAAGAAAACAAATGAATGACAATTGTTGAACACACCTAGATAATGAGAGGGGGGTGAATTGATATCTATCAAAACTTAAACCCTTTAGATCTTAAACCCTTTAGAAATATGCAAATTCATAATTTTAAATGGATCAACAACTTATGAATAGACGAACAAAACTTAAATAAATAAAAAACAATGAAAGATAAAGAAGTAAACACACATGCACAAGATAACACTAGATTTACATGGAAAATCTAAGGAGGGAAAACAATAGAGATACATCTCTAAATATAATAAGTTCACTTCCTAAGGAAGCCCACTGCTCCTTGAAGGACTTGAACACATATTCTATCACACATCAACCCAAGTTGGCAACAAGGAAATATGTAGATGAAATGTGTAACACATTACAAGTCTACCCAAAAACACATCTTCAACTGAATTTACTCAATGCAGTCCTCAAAAAGATAAGTTAGGACCCAAATACATATTAGCATAACCTCAAATGCTAGTGCAGACCCCCAAGCACATAGTGCAAGAAAGAAAACAGTCCTGGTCAACCAGACATCCATAAATTTCCTAGAAATCCAACTCAAAACAATATGTCACACCAAGGAGATCAATCATTGACATGTTTACCATAAAGAGATGTTCCATGAACATCCAACAACACTTCTAGATACTTCTTTCATACTATCATTCCACAAATAATCACCTCAAACCAAACAAGAATAGAACACTTCATCCCATAAGCACATAATACATAAGCATGAGATGAAACATTAATAAACTAGCTTGTGGAACACTTTATTATATGAAAACCTGAAGTACGACACTACAAAAACACTGAGAGCATGTTCACTAATCCATAGGAGTAGAAACATCAACGCAGATAAATGCAAATAATTTTTCAAACTAGTCCAAACAACCAACAAAACTGCCAATATATTGCAAATACTAGAAACCTCCTTGGCGACATTGATGACAAGATAAATATAGGAGTGCAACATCCACAAAGCACAAATAGTAAATCCAGAACCCCAAGACCACATCTTCAAAGGTAAATGAATGTAGAGCATTCTCCTAAATAGTCTTCAAACTAACTTCCTATAGAAAAAACTTTCATCAACATATAGAGGCCAAAACTTCCTTGTAGCAACATGTACTTCCAAAGGAGCAATAGGAGAGAGCATCCAAAATACTAGAGATCATCATCAACATCTCTCCAACTTCAACATTACTTCTAATCTTCATCTTAATATATCATCATGATATCATCTTTTTTGGAAATAACCATACACAATACAACTCTAATTGTCATTAAACATTGCATGACATCCAACCATGAACATCAACAACTCATCCAAACAAGGTAGGACATCCAACCATGAACATCAAAAACTCATCAAAACAAGGCATGAAATCCAACCATGAACATAAAAAACTCATTCAAACAAGATATGACTACATCCAACCATGAACATGAACAACTCATCCAAACAAGGCATGACTACATCCAACCATGAACATCCATGGACATCAACAACTCCATTGTTAGCAAAAAATCAATGAAAACCCTAACTAAGCATTGACATCAATTAAAACCAATGCTAAACACATGTGCAACAATCTTCTCAAGTGTTAACATTAATGACAACCAATGCCAACAATCTCCCCCTTTGTCATTGATAGAAACACACACCTACACATTCTCTGCTTTTGACATCAAGGACATAGGGAAAAAATATCTTCATTTAAATCATTAGCATATTCTCCCCCTTTGACCAACATCACTTCTTCTTCAAAAAACTATACATGCTCCCCCTATCAACAACAACTAGCCAACTACCTACTCCCCCTAAGAGGTAGCACCCATCAATCCAAGAGAAAAGGATATACTCAAAAGTATCCTTTGAAAGTGCATTAGTGAAGGTTTTTGCAATGTGATCCTTAGTTGGCACATACTCCAATCTAACTTCTTGCTTTGCATTCTTCTCCCTTAGAAAGTGATATCAAATAGAAATGTGTTTGGTCCTTGAATGCATAACTGGATTCTTGGAAATGTTAATTACATTGGTATTATCACACAATATGGAAATGGGTTCATCATATACCACCTTTAAATCCTTTAGAGTATGCTTCAACAAAACCACTTGGGTGTAGCAAGATTTTGCAACAATTTAATTAGCTTATGTTGTGAATAAGGACACTGGGTCCTACTTCTTACTAAACCAATAGACCAACCTGCTTCCTAATAAAAATGTACTTCCACTAGTGTTTCTCCATTCATCCACACATCCTATCCAATCAACATCAGTATAAGAAATCAAAGAAAATTTATCATTCTTCTTATACCACAAGCCATAATCTAGAGTTCCCTTCAAATATTTCAATATTCTTTTTACTACTTTTTTATGATTTTTTTTAGGATTAGCTTGATATCTGGAAACCAAACATACTACATGAATAATATCAAGTCTAGAAGTAGTCAAGTATAATAATTCTCCAATCATAGACCTATAAATATTTTGATCAACCTTAGGTGATTCATCAGTTTTTCTCAAGTGACAACTGGTTACCATAGGAGTATTTACAAGTTTGGAATCCTCCATACAAAACTTCTTCAACATATCTCTAGCATACTTAGCCTAAGAAATAAAGATACCATTATCTAGTTGAAAATTTTGAAGCCCAATGAAGAAATACAACTCACCAATCATAGACATCTCAAACTCTTTCTACATATCTTCTATAAACCTCCTACACAGATTATCATCTCCACCAAAGATGATGTCTTCAACATATACAAAAACTATCAAAATATTGTCTTCCTTAGCCTTAATGTAAAGATTACTATTTATTGTACCTTTCTTGAATCCTTGCTGAAGTAAGTACTTATCCAACCAAACATACGAAGCTCTAGGAGCTTGCTTGAGTCCATACAAAGATTTCTTGAGTCTGCATACCATGTCTAGATCTTTTGATAGTTGGAAACTAGCTAATTGTTCAATGTAGACTTCTTCCTCTAGATCGCCATTCAAGAAGGATGACTTGACATCCACATGATAGACTTTGAAATTCTTGTGAGTAGAAAAAGAAAGAAACATCCTTATTGCATCCATTCTAGATATTGAAGAAAAAGTATCCTCAAAATAATTACCTTCAACTTGTGAATAACCTTTACACACCAATCTTTCTTTTTTACTCACAACTTCACTATATTCATTCTATTTGTTCTAGAACACCCACTTTGTTCCTATAACATTCTTATCAGCTGGTCTAGGAACCAAGTCCCATCTCAGATTCTTTTCTATTTGATTCAATTATTCTTTGATTTCCTTCAACCAACCTTCATCTTTACTAGCATCAACAAAATTCTTGGGCTCTACCTTTGATAGTAAACACAAATTTACTTTCTCACTTGATTTTGAAAAATTTCTCCTAGAAAACACACTCCCATTCTTATCACCAATGATCTAATCTATAGAATGATTCTTCTAGATGTACTTTATTGGAGTCTTAGGAATCTTTTTTGATTCTTTCTTCTTCTCTTCTTTCTCTTCTTCTTCTTTATCAAAGAAAGGAGGTATATCAAATCCATAAACCTATGGTTCTTGTGAGATCTAACACAAATATTCCTCTACCTTAAAATTTGTGCTTTCAATCATCTTTCCCAATCTCTTGTTGTAGCATCTATAGGCCTTGCTCCTAATTGAGTAACCAAGAAAGATCCCTTCATCACACCTTGAATCAAAATTTCCAATATCTTCTTCATCTCTCTTAATGTAACATTTTCTACCAAATATTCTAAAGTATCTAATAGTAGAAAGGATTCCATACCATAGCTCATAAGGGGTCTTAGTGGTATTGAACCTCAATTACACTCTATTAAGAAAATAGATAGCAACGTGAACTACTTCCTTCCAATACATATAAGGCCGATCAAAATTTTTCAACATAGCCCTAGCCATCTCTTGCATAGTCATATTCTTCCTTTCCACTACCCCATTCCATTGAGGGGTCCTAGGAGCAAACAAATATCTTCTAATACCATGATCTTTACAAAAAATTTCAAAATAATTTGAAGTAAATTCACTTCCTCTATCTGACCTTAAGCATTTGATCTTAGCATCTATTTCATTCTCAACTTTTTCTTTGAAAATCTATAAACTTATCAAGGGCTTATGATTTTTCTCTAAAAAATATAACCCAATGTCATTTTAGAGTAGTCATCAATAAGCAACATGAAATACCTTTCACCATGTTGACTCCTTGTTCTTGTAGGTCTGCATAGGTCAGTGTGAATCATCTCCAATGACATTGTAGAAAATCACTCTTTTCTCTTGAAACTTGTCTTTGTCTGCTTTCCCATTTGACACTATTTGCATAAAGTTTCTGCACGCTTAGTTATCTTAGCCATATCTCTCACTACACAAGTAGATTTGATCTTTTCTATTTTTCAAAATTTATGTGTCCCATTCTCTTGTTCCACAACCAATACTAACTGGATTGATCCAATAAGCAAATTCTTCCATTTGCCTCCTTTAGATGATAGACATTTCCATTTTTCCTTGTACCTTTTGCAACTAATCTTTTGGACCCTTCTTGATCTTGCAACCTCTGGAATTAAATGTAAGATTATATCCTTTTTTCACATCTGAACAACATTGAGAAGATTATGCTTTAGTACTTTGACATAGAGGACATCCTCAATCTTTTCTTTCCATCAATTGTTATAGCACCTTTTCCACAAATCTATGCTGAATCATCACCTCCAAACTTAATAGCGAGCCACCATTACACTCCTTAAGACTAATGAACCTTCCTTTTTCACCAGTCATGTGGTTTGAGCAACCAGTATCAATCACCTAAGAATTTTCTTCTTCCTTTTCATGTGTTACCCTAAATTCAAATTTAGTGTCATGTAAAACTATAGCATTCCTTTCAAGTCCTAAGTCTATTGTTTGGTCACAAAAAAATTGAATTTCCCTAGTTTTCCTTGAAATATTTGTCAAAGTTGACGGGTTCATACTTTTCCTAACCTAAGTCATTAGGTTCTAAAGTTTCCTAACCTCCCAACTTCCCAACATCTTTGTTGTCCGAGGTTTTCTAAGTCTTAGAACTCCTTATATCAACAACTCCTCTATTTACAAGTTTGAAGGTTCTAAAAATGTCTGACTCTTCTTTGTTGGCCCATTGGTGGTTCTTAAAACTTCACAACCTCTGACTAGAGGTTCTCAAGTTTGGATTTCTGGTGACTTCATGACATAGAATCTCTTCCCAATGTATGGACACCCATCAATGCATAAATAGAGCATGTGAACTATTTCAAATAATGTCATAAGGGAAGTAAGGTTCATGACAACTAGAGTTTGCAGAGAAAGGACATCATTTAGACACTGCCACATGGATCATTGTTTCCTGGTTTCTATATACCAATCTACATGGAGATTCAAAACCGTTAGCAATAAGGATCGAGTGTACAGGTAGTATGGTTGGGATCTCATATTATAAAATTTACATGGCCTATTACTATGATTTGTTAAATGGAGAAAAAGAACAAAAGAAAATCCAATATATGAGTATCCTGAAGGTCATGTGCAACTTCATGGTCTTGCTCAGGATTCACTAGGGAAGATAGTTGTGCAATAATGACTTCCTTGGAGGTATGGGCGATGATGTAAAGTGGCTTGATTTTCATTTTTTGGAGGCACCACGATGTCGTGGTAAATTTAGTGGTGCAAAGGTTTATCCTCTACCTTTGTAATATCTATGTGGATCGAAAGATTTTCCATTTGTTAAAACTGCGATGCCTCTTTTGTAAAGCATTGAATTGATGACTTTTGACCGTGGAGATAGCTTCAAAGGACAAAATGTCTCATATGGTGCTTGCATTTTAAATGGATTGGAAGCTTATCTTTACTTCGACACCTGTAAATAATTTAATGAATTTTTTTGTTATTGGCAACCATTGGGAGTACATTGAATGCTCAGTTTCTTCACCACTTCCACAATAATGAGAGTTTGGAATAGGATTTTGACAGTGCTCTAAAAATTGCAAAAAGGAATCCCCAATCATAGACACTTTGAAGAAGACATCTATCGGGTCTGCATATACAATAATGTAGCATGATATTTGAAGCACATGTGTCACGACTTGTGAACCCAGACTAGGAAACGTGTTGGTTCTTTTTACATTGAAGGTCTTCACCCAATGATATGGTAATTTCCAAATACAACAAAAGTAATCATCGAAGTTTCATTCAATATGCATAATTTTGGCCTTGTATCTCAGGTGGTTGTTGAATGTTCTCTAAACATGACATTGATTACAACGAGCCAGTATGTTTAAAATATGACAATATTCATTTTGAGCTAATATAGTAGCTTACTTGATGTAGTATTGTTTATTGGTTATTTGAAAATAAATAATTCATAGCATGGAGTAGTCTACAAGCATATCAAAATTTCAATGATTTGAATAACTATTATCAACTTCTGCAATGTCTCTTTAAAAGAACTTAAGCTTGTAGCAACCACAAGGGCTTAGGAATGCTCTACTATACCTACTGTGTATGTTCCAAAATTAAAAGGGTCTGATAAAGTAATGTTCAAAGGTAAAGGAGCACTCTTGAAGAATTTCTTCCTTCAATGCAAATGTTACCCCTATCATAGGTCATTCCATGTAGGAACGATTGCAGTCCAATTTAGAAATAAAACACGTCCACGAAATCATTCATTTTGTGATAGGTGCCAAGTAATCAAATATTCATCTTGCAATAAATAAATAGTTAATCTACATTTGGGAAAGCAATTACCAAAGCCCAATAAGTATACTCGATGAGAGTTTCTAAAGTTCTACAATGTTGAAATTAGAAACAACCAAGACAAATGGAAAATTTAGTGATATTCCGTAATGGGAATTGAAGTGTTTCCATAGTAAAAAAAAATCACTAAAAGTGGTTATGAAAGGATGGGAAATAGCCAAGAAATATCCAAGTAAATTGAATCATGAACAGGCAAAAGGAAGATAAAAAGTTAACTTAATTAAAGACCATCTAAATTGCATGAAGCGGTTGCACAGGTGAAGAGGGGAAATTAAAAAGCTCTGTTTTAATAAAATTGTAATTTCTTGAAACCATTACTAATGGTGGTGGGTGAAAATATAAAGGAGTTTTTCTCATTTTTAAAGGGATCCTTTTTAGCTATTTGGGGAACAGGGGAAGCGGGGGAAGTTTGTTTCTTTTCAACCAAAGTTTGTTGTAAAGGGAAGGGAGTCTGTGAACTCATTTTTGTATTGGGGAAATGAAGGAGATGTTTTTAAATCTGTCAATTTATTGATTTTTTCTTTAGATTGCAAATGTCCTATGGGTATGTGCAGGATCATAATGGAAAAAAAAGCCCTTAAGTGGCAAAAAATTTAGAAAAATTAGAGTTAGGCAACTTGACATGAAAATTTGAATAAGTTATCTATATTATTTAAAAAATATGTAAAATTAAAATTTTAGAAAATTGAATGTAGTTTCTAAACTACTATGTTTATTTAAAAAAATCTATTTGGTGAAAATTTGAAATTTCAATGCACTAGTACTTAAATTTCAAGTAAAAAAGAAGTAGGTGTTCTTCTAACCACCCTAACAACAATAAAATGATAATATTTTTTTATAAGATTTTAGATATAAGCAGAGGATTCATGTCCCGATGTGATGCATATTTTTGTAACATTTTTCCAACGTAAATTTAATTAATTATGAATTTTTATTACAACTTTTAAAAATATAAAATTGTATGTTTGACCACCTTAACTTGGTCAAAACTTCATGATTTTTTTTTTTTAATCCTATAGTATGCAAAGCATAAAATGTGACACATGTTTTGGATTCACAAAATGTGATACCGTTTGAAATCTATAGATGTTTTTCAATCAACCTATCAATCAAGACTTTAGTTGTAATTCAAATAGAAAATGAATAATATTTATTTATTAAATTCAAAGTAAAGCATAATTTATATTGGTGGAAAGCTAAGAATCTCCTTTAAAAACCCTTTTCATTTCATCAATTTTGGGTAAAAAAAAGTCGTCAGCCACATACCCTAAAAATACCCATCATATCACCACTTTTTGGCCCCTAATGATCCTGCACATACCCCTATGTGTCTTTGCAATTACTTTCCAATGCATTTTTTGTTATATCAAATTGTGTGAATGTTTATTTCTAAATCTTTGAATTCAAATTAATTCATCTATTATGAAGATCTATTGCTCATTATTTTTTTGGTTCTGATTCGTGGGTGTGGGATAAGTGGACTTTGAGTCATTTGTTCACATTCATTTCATTCTAAATTAATCCATCACATCTATGTCATGGTTATGCACAGTTGTTAGTTTTTCTTTTATGCTTTCTAGTTAAAAGAATACCCTATTTTCATTCATTGCACATCTTTCGAAGGTAAGCACAACTTATAAAATAAGCAGAGAGCACTTGCAGATAACATTGCAAGTGACTCAACTGTTGGTCAGATTGTCATTGACATGGGTGAAAGAGTATAAAAATGAAGTGAAAAATCTGTTAACCAACAAATTTTTGCACTTTTGGTGACTCCTCTGGGGATGTGAAGATTGGTGAATCCTTATTCTCTAATATTTTGAGGGTACCTCATCAAGAAATGAGGTTGGCAACATTATTTTATTTGAAGAGCTCAGAAAATGGCTTGATGCAAGTCAGATCAAAGAAATCATCCCAAACCCAGAAGATGACTTATGCCAACAATTGAAGAGATATTAGATGAAGATGATGAAATAATTCATTCATTGTGGAATAGTCTCAAAGCGAGCATATCTGAAGTAGAAAATTAAAAGCTACATCCGTCCAAAGATTACCAATCCACATTGTTGCTTAGAAGTTTTCATTGTAGGTTTTACCTTCTTAAAGATCTTGAACAAAAGATTCATCATTTAGAAAGATTAAAATTTCTCAAAAAAGAACCAGAGAGTGAAGATCGAGCTTCTTATAAATTTTATGTTCTTGGTGAACGAGATTCTGTGCAAACATTTGTTAAGCCCAGATATTTTCTAGTTCCATGGAAACAAAATCAACAACAAGAAAGAATTTTGAGTCTAGCTAAAAATAAAGGACCAAAATATTTCTCAACATGCACACAAAGGAGTGAGATTGAAAAATCATCCACTTTTGTTGAAGAGAATAATGAAAAGGTACTATCAGAAGAACCCAACGTCATTCTCATTCCAAACTAATGCCTGGAAAGATCAAACAATGACTTTTTTATGTGGAATCCTAGACAAAGACGGTCACATCATTGAAGTGAGTGTAGCCACTTGTGTCTCTAGTGATATGAAAGAAGATGTGAATGGTAATGTATTTTATCCTTAATTAGAAATCTTTAACTTTGATATTGATAAAAAATATCAGGTGATAGAAAGTATTTCTTATGAGATTGAAAGAGGGTTTTTAAATGATAGTTCAGACATGGAAGTTTTTGTCTTTGATAATATCGATTTAGCATTTGATAAAGTAGAAAAAGAAGAGCCTAATGAGAGAATGGATAAATTGCATTCCAAATCTTCTTATCCTCTTAGTGATGATTTTCCTTGTGCAAGAAGTGAAGAAGTTCATTCTATCAAACTTGATCCCATGCTTGTAGAATGTGATATTCAAAAGTCACAATCAACAGTAACATTTCCAGAGATTGATTCATTGAGCTATTTGCAGAAAGAATGCTTCATTTATGATGTTTTCTCTCTGAGTCCTGGTGTTGATAATGAAGTTATGATTGATACACAACTATAGTATATGACTTTCAAGTTTCATGAATAAGATGATAAAGGAGAAATATTGCAACCAAAGGTGAGTGAAGAATTCATCTTTGAGTTATTTTAATTTGAACATGCAATTATACCTGTTGAGAATGATTCATCAAATGAAGCTTGTGTTAAAGGTGAAATAAATATATGCAATATTGCTGATTTTTCAAAATCTAAAGTTATGAAAGGAAAATAAATTATTGAGATTAACGAAGAGAAAAAGAATAGTCAAGTTTATGAAGGTTTGCAGCCTCAAAAAAATTTAGAAGCTTTAGGTGATAACCTTCTTTGTGAAGAAGATGTTGTGCTCTCTCTTGTACAATGTGTTGAAGAAGAATACTTTATTGTTGAATATCCAAATATGGGTGGTCTAACAATTCCTATTGCAACTAGTGAACAAATTTTTAATGATAAGAATAGTTGGAATGATACATCAGATTTATTTTTGAATCATCTACAACTGGAAGGTGAAGTTGTTGAAGTTCGCACATAGAATCATGAAGAAGAAAAATTACAAGCAAAGGTTAGCAATAATTTCACTATTGAATCACCTCATTTTGAATCTAATTTTGAAGTTGTGAAACATGGGATAGAGAATGATTGTATGAATAATTATGGTGAAATTAATGCTGATGTACTAAATGAGAATGTTCAACCCCATGTTGTTCACATTCCAAAATGGTGCTTAGAAACACTAAGAGATGATTTCCTATGTGGAGAAGAGGTGTTTGTGTCTTCTTTGCAAGTTATGGAAAAATATGGTTTGGGTGATAAATCTATAAATATAGAACTGCCCATGGAGAAGGGTGAATTGAATAGAGAAGATAAAAGTGAAATCATTTTGTTTGAGAATGTTCCTAAATTTGATAAGGCTATTGTCCATGATGTGATTCTTATTGTTATTTCAAAAGGGGTTGATATTGGAAACAGTCCACAAGAAACTTTAGAGGTGTATGATGAAGAATGACTCTTTTGTACATCTTTCAAGAATCTCTTTTACTTCATAAGCATCAAATTTATGCTCATGATCAAGAATCCAATTCTGAGCTTGTAGAATGCTCACAAGTGCACATATCTATTTCACAATAGCATATATTTCTCCCAACTAGTTAATGGATTTGCATAATTTCTTGAGAATTTTGGGTACATATGGTACCTAGTCTAGGTACATAGGTGTCTTAGGTTGTTTCATTCTTTTTCCTATTGTGTGTTGTTGGGTTTGTTTCAGTTTTGGGTTTTCGTTCAAACTCTCCCATTTTTTTCTCTGACTCTGTTGCCCAATGAATAAGGCTTTGTGCCATTGTTGTTCTGGATTCTCTGTGTCCTATTAGTCCTTGTCCCCATTCAGAGCCAGTTGTTACCCTAAATTCAAATTTAGTGTCATGTAAAATTATAACATTCCTTTCATGTCCTAAGTCTATTGTTTGGTCACAAAAAAATTGAATTTCCCTAGTTTTCCTTGGAATATCTTGTCAAATTCGGTGAGTTCATACTTTTCGTAACCTAAGCCACATGATTCTAAAATTTCCTAACCTCCTAACTTCCCAACCTCTTTGTTTTCGGAGGTTTTCTAAGTCTTAGAACTCCTTATATCACTGACTCCTCTATTTACAAGTTTGAAGGTTCTAAAAATGCCCGACTCTTCTTTGTCAGCCCGTCAGTGGTTCTCAAAACTTCACAACCTCTAGCTAGAGGTTCTCAAGTTCGGATTTATGGCAACTTCATGACATAGAAAATATTCCTAGCATACAAAAAGCCATCAAATCATAAACAAAGCATGTGAACTATTTCAGATAATATCATAAGGGAACAAAGGTTCATGATAGCTAGATTTTGCAGAGAAAGGCCATCATTTAGCCACTGCGACATGGATTGTTGTTTCTCGGTTTCTATACACCAATCTACATGGAGATTCAAAAACTTTAGCAATAAGGGTTGACTATACAGGTAGTATGGTTGAGATTTCATAGTATGAAATTTACATGGCCTATTACTATGATATGTTAAATGGAGCAAAAGAATGAAAGAAATTCAAGTATTTGACTATCCCAAAGGTTAGCGCGGTCTTGCTTAGGATTCACTAGGGAAGATAGTTGTGTAACAATTACTTCCTTCGAGTATGGGTGATGATGTAAAGTTGCTCAATTTTCATTTTGTAGAGGCACCACGATGTCACAGGTAAAGTTAGTGGTGCAAAGGTTTATCCTCTACCTCTGTAACATCTATGTGGACTGAAAGCTTTTCCATTTGTTAAAACTGCAATGCCTCCTTTGAAAAGCATTGAATTGATGACTTTTGATTGTGGAGTTAGCTTCAAAGCGAAAAACGTCTCATATGATGCTTGCATTTCAAATGGATTGGAAGCTTATATTTAATTCTACACCTGTAAATAATTTAAGGGAAATGTTTGTTATTGGTGACCATTGGGAGTACATTGAATGCTCGATTTCTTCAAAAAACTCATGCAATAATGAGATTTAGGAATATGATTTTTAAATTTATTTAAAAATTACAAAAAGGAATTCCCAATCGCAAAGACACTTTGAAGAAGACACCTATCAGGTCTGCATATATATTAACAGAGCATTATATTTGAAGCACATGTGATCACGACATCGTGTCAAACTAGACTAGGAAACGTGCTGGTGCTTGTTACATTGAAGGTCTTCACCTGATGATATGGTAATTACCAAATACAACAATAGTCGCCATCAAAGTTTCATTCAATATGCAAAAATTTTGGCCTTGTATCTCAGCTGATTGCTTAATGTTCTCTGAATATGACATCAATTACAATGAGCTAGTATGTTTAAAATATGACAATATTCATTTTGAGCTAATACAGTAGCTTACTTGATGTAGTATTGTCTATTGGTTATTTGAAAATAAATAATTCCTAGCATGGAAAGGTCTACAAGCATATCAAAATTTCAATGGTTTTAATAACTATCATCAACTTCCGCAATGACTTTTTAAAAGCACTTAATCTTGTAGCCACCACAAGGGCTCAAGAATGCTCTACTATACCTACTGTGTATGTGGCAATGTGTTGACACTTTTTTGAATTGTTGGTTATATTTGCAATTTGATGTTTCAAAATGCAAAGAGGCCAATAAATTAAAGTTCAAAGGTAAAGGAGCACTCTTGAAGAATTTATTCCTTCAACGCAAATGGGACCCCTATCACAGGTCATTCCATGTAGGAACGATTGCAGTCTAATTTAGAAATAAAACACGTCCACTAAATCATTCATTTTGTGACAGGTCCCAAGCAATCAAATATTCATCTTGCAATAAATAAAGAGTTAATTTGCATTTGAGAAAGAAATTACCAAAGCCCAATAAGTATTCCCGATGAGAGTTTCTAAAGTTCTATAATGTTGAAATTAGAAACAACCGAGACAAATGGAAAATTTGGAGATATTCCATAATGGGAATGGAAGCGTGTCCATAATAAAGAAAACCACTGAAAATTAGTTATGACAGGATGGGAAATAGCCAAGAAATAACCGAGTAAATTGAATCATGAATAGGCAAAAGGAAGGTAAAAAGTTAACTTTAACTTAATTAAAGACCATTGAAATTGCATGAAGCAGTTGCGCAGGTGAAGAGGGGGAAATTGAAAAGCTCTATTTTAATAAAATTGTAATTTCTTGAAACGGTTACTAATGGTGGGGGGTGAAAATATAAAGGAGTTTGTCTCGTTTGCAGAGGGATCATTTTCAGCTGTTAGGGGAACCGGGGAAGCGAGGGAAGTTTGTTTCTTTTCAACCACAATTTGTTGTATAGGGAAGGGAGTTCGTGAACTCATTTTTGTATTGGGGAAATAAAGGAGATGTTTTTAAATTTGTGAATTTATTGATGTTTCCTTTAGATTGCAAATGTCCTATGTGTAATCACTTTCCAATGCATTTTCTATTATATCAAATTGTGTGGATGTTTATTTCTGAATCTTTGAATTCAAATTAATTCATCTATTATGAAGATCTGCTGCTCATTCTTTTCTTGGTTCTCATTCGTGGCTTTGGGATAAGTGGACTTTGAGTCATTTGTTTGCATTCATTTCATTCTAAATTAATCCATCGCATTTGTGTCATGGTTATGCATAGTTGTTAGTTTTCCTTTTTTGATTTTTGGTTAAAAGTATACCTCATTTTCATTCATTGCACATCTTTTGAAGGTACCCGCCCTTATAAAATAAGCAAAGGGAACTTACAGATAACATTGCAAGTGAATCAACTGTTGGTCATATTGTCATTGATATGGGCAAAAGAGTATAAAACTAAAGGGACAAATCTATTAACCAACAGATTTTTGGATTTTTGGCGACTCCACTAAGGACGTGAAGATTGGTGCATCCTTATTCTATAGTGTTTTGAAGGTACCTCATCAAGAAGTGAGGTTGAATTTTTTTTTATTTGAACAACTCAGAAAATGGTTCAATGCAAGTCAGATAAAAGAAATCAGCCCAAACCCAGAAGATGACCTATGCCTACAATTGAAGAGATATTGACTGAAGATGATGAAATAATTCATTCACTTTGGAATAGTCTCAAAGAAAGCATCTTTGAATGGAAAATAAAAGGCTACAGGGTATGTGCAGGATCATCATGGAAAAAATAGGCCCTTAAGTGGTGAAAAATTTAGAAAAATCAGAGTTAGGAAACTTGACGTAAAAAATTGAATAAGTTATCTATATTATTTCAAATATATGTAAGAATAGAATCTTTAGAAAATTGAATTTAGTTTCTAAACTACTAGGTTTATTTAAAACAAAAAAAAATCCATTTAGTGAAAATTTGAAATTTCAATGTAGTAGTACTTAAATTTTAGGGAAAAAATAAGAAGTAGGTGTCTATCTGACCACCCTAACCACAATAAAATGATAATATTTTTTTATAATATTTTAGATATAAGTAGAGGACTCATTTCCTGATGTGATGCATATTTTTTTGTAATTTTTTTCCAAGTAAATAATTAATTATGAATTTTTTATTGCAACTTTTAAAAATATAAAACTCATATGTCTGACCACCTTAACTTGGTCAAAACTTCATGAAATTTAAATTTATTTTTCGAATCCTATAGTATGCGAAGCATAGAATGTGACACATGTTTTGGATTCAAAAAATGTGATATCGTTTGAAAGCTATAGATGTTTTTCAGTCAGCCTATCAATCAGGGCTTTACTCGTAATTCAAATAGAAAATGAATAATAATAATTTATTAAATTCAAAGTAAAATGTAATTTGTATTAGTGGAAAGTTGAGAATCTCCTTTAAAAACCATTTTCATTTCATCAATTTTTGGTTAAAAAAATTCGTCAGCCACATACCCTACAAATACCCATCATATCACCACTTTTTGGCCCATCATGATCCTGCACATACCCTACAACCATCCAAAGATTACCAATCCACATTGTTGCTCGGAAGTTTGCATTGCGGGTTTTACCTTCTTAAAGATACTAAACAAAAGATTCATCATATAGAAAGATTAAAATTTCTTTAAAAAGAACCAGAGAGTGAAGATCGAGCTTCTTATAACTTTTCTATTCTTGGTGAACGAGATTTTGTGCAAACATTTGTTGAGCCTAGAGATTTGTTAGTGCCATGGAATCAAAATTAGAAAAAAGAAATAATTTTGAGCCATGTTGAAAATAAAGGACCATCTAATCTTTATCAACATGCATACAAAGGAGTGAGATTCAACAATCATCCACTTTTGTTGAAGAGAATAATGAAAAAGGTACTAGCAGAAGAACCCAACATCATTCTCATTCCAAACTAGTTCATGGAAAGATAAAACGATGACTTTTTATGTAGAATCCTAGATGAAGATGGTCACATCACTAAAGTGAGAGTAACCACTTGTGTCTTCAGTGATATAAATGAAGGTGTGAACGGTACTGTATTTTCTCCTTAATCAAAAATATTTAACCTTGATATTGATAAAAAAGACCGAGTGATAGAAAGTATTTCTTATGAGGCTGAAAGAGGGTTTTTAAATGATAGTTCAAACATGAAAGTTTTTGTCTTTGATTATATCGATTTAGCATTTGATAAAGTAGACAAAGAAGAGCCTAACAAGAGAATGGATAAATTGCATTCCAAATTTGCTTATCCTCTCAGTGACGATTTTCCTTGTGCAAGAAGTGAAGAAGTTATTTCTATCAAAATTGATCCCATGCTTGTAGAATGTGATATTCAAAAGTCACAATCAATAGTCACATTTCCAGAGATTGATTCATTGAGAAATTTGTAGAAAGCATGTTTCATTTATGATGTTTTATCTTTGAGTCTTGGTGTTGATAATGAAGTTATGATTGATACACAACTAGAGTATATGACTTTCAAGTTTCATGAAGAAGATGATAAAGGAGAAATATTGTAGTCAAAGGTGAGTGAAGAATTCATCTTTGAGTTATTTTACTTTGAACATGCAATTATACCTATTGAGAATGATTCATCAAATGAAGCTTGTGTTAAAGGTGAAATAAATATATTCAATATTGATGATTTTTCAAAATCTGAAGTTATGAAAGGAAAATAAATTATTGAGATTAATGAAGAGAAAAAGAATAGTCAATTTGATGAAGGTTTGCAGCCTAAATTTTTTTTAGAAGCTTTAGGTGATAACCTTCTTTGTGAAGAAGATGTTGTGCTCTCTCCTATTCCGTGTGTTGAAGAAGAATACTCTATTACCGAATATCCAAATATGGGTGGTCTAACAACTCCTATTGTAGCTAGTGAACAATTTTTTAATGATAAGAATAGCTAGAATGATACATTAGATTTATTTTTGAATCATCCACAAATATAAGTTGAAGTTGCTAAATTTCCCAAATCGAATCATGAAGAAGCAAAACTGTAAGCAAAGGTTAGTAATGATTTCACTCTTCAATCACCTCATTTTGAATCTAATTTTGATGTTGTGAAACATGGGATAGAGAATTATTGTATGAATAAGTATGGGGAAAGTAGTGTTGATTTAGAACTCTTTATATCACTGAATCCTCTATTTACAAGTTTGAAAGTTCTAAAAATACCCAACTCTTCTTTTTCGACCTATCGGTGGTTCTCAAAACTTCACAACCTCCAACTAGAGGTTCTCAAGTTTGGATTTATGGCAACTTCACGACACATAAGCTCTTCCTAGTGTACAGACACCCATCAAAGCATAAATAGAGCATGTGAATTGTTTCAGATAATGTCATGAGGGAACTAAGGTTCATGATAGCTAGAGTTTGCAGAGAAAGGCCATCATTTAGCCACTACCGCATGGATCACTGGATCCCAGTTTCTTTATACCAATCTACATGGAGATTCAAAACCTTTAGCAATAAGGGTTGAGCGTACAAGTAGTACGGTTGGGATCTCATAGTATGAAATTTACATGGCCTATTACTATGATCTTTTAAATGGAGCAAAAGAACGAAATAAATTCTAGTATTTGAGTATTATGAAGGTCATGTGCAACTTTTTGGTCTTGCTCAGGATTCACTAGGGAAGACAGTTGTGTAATAATGACTTCCTTGGAGGTATGGGTGATGATGTAAAGTGGCTCGATTTTCATTTTATAGAGGCACCATGATGTCACAAGTAAAGTCAGTGGTGCAAAGGTTTATCCTCTACCTCTATAACATCTATGTGGATCAAAAGATTTTCCATTTGCTAAAATTGTAATGCCTCCTTTGAAAAGCATTGAATTGATTACTTTTGACTATGAAGATAACTTCAAAGGGAAAAACGTCTCATATGATGCTTGCATTTCAAATGGATTGGAAGCTTATCTTTAATTCAAAATCTACAAATAATTTAATGGAAATGATTGTTATTGGTGACCATTGGGAGTACATTGAATGCTTGGTTTCTTCACCAAGCTCATGCAATAATGAGAGTTTGGAATAGGATTTTGACAACGCTCTAAAAATTGTAAAAAGGATTTATGAATCGCATAGAAACTTTGAAGAAGACATCTATCAGGTTTGCATATACAGTAATAGATCATTATATTTGAAGCACATGTGATCATGACATCGTGTGAACCTAGACTAGGAAACGTGTTGGTGCTCGTTACATTGAAGGTCTTCACCTGATGATATGGTAATTTCCAAATAATACAATAGTCGCCATCGAAGTTTCATTCAATATGCACAATGTTGGCCTTGTATCTCAATTGATTGTTGAACATTCTCTGAAGATGACATTGATTACAATGAGCCAATATGTTTAAAATATGACAATATTCATTTCGAGCTAATATAGTAGCTTACTTGATGTAGCATTGTCTGTTGGTTATTTGAAAATAAAGAAATCACAGCATGGAGCAGTCTACAAGCATATCGACAGTTCAATGATTTGAATAACCATCATCAACTTCCACAATGTCTCTTTAAAAGAACTTAAGCTTGTAGACACCCCAAGGGCTCGGGAATGCTCTACTATCCCTACTGTGTATGTGGCAATGTGTTGACACTGAAAGTGTAAAGATGAGGAAAACAATCTAAAATGCATCTACACTTCTAAATAAGACATTGCATCAAGATTCAAGAGATTTAAACTAAATTTAAATGTAGGAACCTTCAGAAATATGTCCTATTGCTCTCTAACTTTAAATATTTCTCTAATATACTTTGCTCTCAGATTTAAATAAGCTAATAGATTGTTGAAATGACACTTAAAGCATGAGAGTTGAGCTAATTCTATTTCTATATGCAACTAAGTTGATTCTACTGTAATTGCAGCCATGACTGTAAAACTATGAATGTTGAATACTTCTATTTGCTTGATGAATGATCCCAATTGCTGATTGCTTGAATGCTTGATTGCTCAAATGCCTGGAAAACCTATAGAGTAAGATTGCATAAATTAGGATCCCTTTCCCGTAGCCAGAAACCTGTATTAATAGATTTCACGGCACATATTTGTGAAGGGGCACAGGATAAAAGGCTGGGATTTCTTCTGGTGAATTGTGTGGTGAGAGATGAAGATTCTTGAGATTTCCATGGAGATTGTTCCTCCCCACAAAAACATCAAGCCGGAGGATAGGAGAAGGAGAGAAGAAAAAGGCTTTCTTGTGACAGCCTTTCACAGCCATTCCTATAAATGCACAGGAGTTGGTTGTTGAAATATTTAATAAAACTGAATAGTTCAATTTTATTGTTGAGATTTGATGAGGTGGAGGATTTGAGAATATTTTAAATATTTTATTTAATTTATTCAAAATATGAGAGAAATGAGATATTAATTTAAACAAATAAACTATAGTAGCTTATTTATTAAATTAAATGTGGAATGATTAATTAATTTAAACAAAGTATGTAATCTTTATTTAATTAATTAAAGTAGAATAATGTATTTAAAATAGAAAATAGGAGAAATTGATGATAATAATAATTAAATAAAACAAAGTATTTAATTTTTCTTATTTAATTAAAATTAGAATAATAGAAGAAATTAGAAGAAATAAATATGAACTATATAAATAAATAAATTTTATTTATTTAATAGTAGAGGAATAACAGATTAATTAATCAAATAAATGTATTTAATTAATTAGACCATTTTTAAGTGTATACATTTTGCCCCTCTTTGAAGTGATGTGTTTACGCATTGCTTCAAAGAATGATTTTGCCTTAGTTGCCAGTATTGACGAAAAGTTTAAAATATGCCCCTGATTTGCCCCAGATGTTGAATTTTGAAATGATAGCAATGTATGCCCCCACGGGAGATAAATTGATGAATTTTGAAAATTTATGAGGAATTTGATGATTTCAGAATGATTTGATGAAGAAACGATGAAGAAACAATTTATCTCCTGATAAAACTATCCAAAACTACCCCTGCGATAGATAAGAATTAATTCCTCAAAAAGAAAAATAAATAAATCCCACAAAAATCCCACAAAAAGAAACTATAAAAGCTCAAAAAGTCATTTTCAAAAGCCATTTGTGCATTTGACTTAGAAAAAAAATTGTGATAGAGACCCTTAGAGTGCTAGGAGCAGTAGGATGTCGATCGCCTACCATACTGACCGACTTGAGCGTGTGCGACGTCACCAGCATCTGGCCGATTATGGACCTCTGGTACGTACCCTGAAACTTCCTCGTAATTCGCACACGTGATTTTTATTTCATTTTTTTGTGTTTTTAGAGTTTTAGCGCCTGACCCGGCGCGAAATAGTGTGTCGACGGCCCGAAGTAGTGTGTCGAACGTCTGTTTTAGCACGCGAGAACTTTAGCACGCCAACCAAGTTCTGTAGCACCCCGTAGGATAGATTAGCACGTCGAAAAGAATAACGCTTTGAGTAGATAGGTTAGCGCGTCGGAGGTCTATTGTAGCGCCTCACCAAAAAAGTGTGCAGGAACTCTGTTTTAGTGCACCAACAGGATATCATAGTGCCCCAGTAGTTTTAGTGCCCCGACCAAATCTTATAGTGTGTCGGCTGGAAACTGTAGCGCATTGATTTGACTAAATAGATGGTAAACGATCTCATGATAAGCGAGATCCATTGATTGATTGATAAAAATTACCCTCATGATAAGTGAGGAATAATTAAAGATTTGATGGAATGAACCTGATTGATAGATGAGGGTTCATTCTTGATAAATTGATCGTATGATAGATAAGCACAATTTTAGAAATTGATGACCTCATGATAGGTGAGGGTTAAAAGATTTTTTTACCCATAAGATTTGATCATTAGTTTGGATAAAATAAATGATGTTTTATATTTTGATGATAACGTATTGATCTGTAAAATGTTTCCATGATAACAGGAGATTTTAGATGTTGTCCAGTTGCGAGAGCAGTTCCCCTGGCCTTTTGATATGATACCACGACTTTCACTGAAGGAGAGACAACATATTACTGATTGTGGTTTAGCGTCATTATTGGACATGCCCCATATTAGACTTAATAGGGGTCTACTTATAGCATTAGCAGAGCGGTGGCATAGCGACCACAACACCTTTCATTTACCTACTGGCGAGATGATCGTGATGCCATAGGATGTATGGTGTATCCTTCGTATTCCTTTTGTTGGTGAGATTGTTGTGCATGATTCACAGGAGCGGGGTGGGATAGATTCTATTCGGAGAGTTTTTCAGGATCCTCATATTGTGGGAGTTTGGATCCCCTGGGTAGAGATGTATAATTCATATGCTTGACTTCCTTCAATTTTGGCAGGCTTTATTGGTGGATTCCTTTGTCTTGATACGAGGTCAAAGGGTCTATCTCTTGGATGGGGTCGAGTATTAGAGAGCATGGTGGTACACAGGATGAGATATGCTTGGGGCATGTGTATGCTTGCTCAATTATATCATGATTTACACTAGATCATGTACCTAGGAGGTAACAGTTTATCAGCAGGAGCTACACTTCTTCAGGTATGGGCATGGGAGCATATTGCTGTCACGCGTCCTGAGTCGGTATTATCGAGACTAGCAACGAGACCCTATGTGTTCCGTTATAGAGGCAGGCCTACCTAGCATATGATGGGTAAGCTAGATTATTAGAGACGGGTTCTTGATGATGTGGAGATAGTGACCTGGTGTCCATATTTAGATTGTGATGATTGGGATGAGGATGATGTCAAGTTGGGATATTTTTGCGACTCGATGTATTTGATCGGGAAGAGCTCCAAGATTTTGGAGCGATTCCTGATTCACCGCGTCTACATGCAGTATGGGATTGTATAATGTATGCCACAGGGAGTAGCCCACTATGGACTACGTCAGATAGATGCCAGTGATTGGGGTCCATGCTTACCTTATGAGGCACTTATTGAGAGTTATCATGCTCTTCAGTCATCAGTATGGGATCTACGGCAAGATATTGCAGAGGCACCTATTACTCCTGACTATGCACAGTATTTAGCTCTACACCCACCTCCTCGCATTACCATTCCAGATGAGCCAACACTATCAGCTGCAGAGGGTGGTCACAGTGATCACAGATAGAGGAGAGAGGAGGATGTAGATGTTGATGTGGATGTGGAGGATAGTGATGAGAGTGATAGTGATGATAGTGATGATGACAGTGATGATGATAGTGGGGATGATGGCAGAGATGGGGGGAGACTGAGTGTAGCAAGTACCTCAAAGCCTTCAACTAGTGCGCCTTATAAGAGGCAGGTAGTTTCTCCCTCTCGAGCAGAGCGATCAGAGATTGCTGGCTTGCATGTTGAGGTTCTGACTTTATAGGGACAGCTAGCACAGGCGAAGGGATTAGTAACACAGACTCAGGCCCAGATGCAGGCATGGTTAGCTACTACAAAGACATATATTACCTCTCTGATTGGTGAGAGAGATGAGGCCAGATAGTTAGCAGAGCGAGCACAGGCTTAGCTAGTAGATGTACGAGCACAATTGACCACTATGCAGGCGTAGATCACATTGCTGACTAGCGAGAGGGATGAGGCCAGGCAGTGAGCACAGGTATAGTCGGCAGATGTACAGAAATCGGCCCAGATGCAGGCACAGATTACTGCCTTGACTGCAGAGCGAGATACTGCCAGACAGGTAGCAAAGACAGCACAGGCTACCGCAGAGAGATTGCAGAGAGTGGCCGATGGGACCTCTGTGGTAGATTACATGTGAGAGGTTATGCGGGTAGGTGCAGAGATTGAGTTCTACAGGAGCCGATACCATGAGTTTTTCCCCCCAGAGCAGAGAGTCAGTTATGCCCAGTCCCATTCAGAGAGGATTCATTCGAGGACATTGAGCAGAGGCAGGACATAGCCTCCTCCGAGGGATCAGAGGGATCCGAGAGATCCTGGGACAGCGGGCAGTGGTGGTGATACTGGTGCGAGACCTGCTCCTTCTAGTGTGAGTACTACTTGAGATTCTTGTGTGTACCTTTTGATGTACTTTGAGAGATATATACAACCATTTTTTTTTTTGATATGATGTTATCTTCATCCTTTTCAGACTTCATTGTATACTTGACACTTGATGAGATATATATGTGCAGTGGTTTTGATTGATCTATGATGTGTTCTACATGATTTATGTGATGGATGCATTTTAATTTCTATGTTTTATGATGATTATTATACTAGATGGGATAGATGCATTTATGATGATGTGATTTTTTTTTTGTGTTTTATGATATTGATGATGTATGTATTTTCTAATGAAATGCAATGTATGATATGTAAAATGAGATGTAAATGAATGATGTATGTATGATCTAATGAAATGCAATGTATGATATGTAAAATATGTTTATAAAATTCTATGTTTAGACAATATGTGAAATGCAAATATATATGGTATGCAAAATGTGATGTACATATGATGTATGTATGATCTAATGAAATGTTTGATGTGGATGCATAGGATAAAATAAAATAATTTAATATGAAATGAGATGTATGTGTGTTTTATTTGGGATGAGAAATATACAATCTAGTGAATGAAGGAAGTTTAATTGAATGTCATATAATGTTCATGAAATTCAATGGATGTATGCAATGGATGTTGAATATGACATATGTGAAATATGATAAAAGATACTATAATGTATGATGAGATGTTTTAATGAAATGTAATGTATATGTGAAATATATGATGAAATTATAAAATGCATTCTATATGTATGCAATGAATGATGATTTTGCAACTATATGGTAATAATAATGTGATGAGATGTAAATATGATATATATAAATATATGAATGATGAGATAATGAAATATAATGTGTATATGATATCACGAAATGAGATGTTTATTGTAAAATTTATGATGAGATGAAGAAATGGTTTTATATGCATGTCATTATGAAAATTGTATGTGTCAAGTATACTCAATCTTTAATAAGAAAAGATAACATTATTTGCAAATGAATCTTTGTAACTTGTGTAACCAATACTCTGCAGATGTATTATTATGAATGCAATCTATTTTTATCATGCAAACCTATTTTATCAATGCAACTCTAAGTGTCATTTCAACAATCTTTTTATTTTTCTTTGTATCATCACTGAGCTTTGAAAATGTTGAAAGAGAATACAAGAATCAATGATACAATATAAGTTCATGATGGCCTGAGTATTTCTTTCATGATTTTTGATATTGCAAGTGAACATAAGCATCAATGTATAATTAAACCGAGATGACCTGAGCATTTCTTGCGTAAACAGACAAGAATTAATCATTTTCTTAAGTGAATCGGAATGTCATCCATGATACTTGGTAGAGCACTTCCCTTGACAATTCACAAAATAATAATGACTAACTCACAAATAGAAAACAAAGAAAAGTATCATTCTCCTTCCTTGCTTCTCTAGTTCAATACATCATCGAGTAGCTCCAAAGAAATGATAAGCAAATGATAAAATGAAAAGTACAACAATTTAAATTCTACTTTAAAGTATTTTCATATCATTATTCAGATTAGATCATCGATGTTGAAAGTGTGTGTGCTGATGTGTGCATAATATTCTTAGATGTTTGACCAAAGAACTAACCTAAAGACCTATCCTAGGGGCCTCGGGGGCTGATCAAAGATTAGCCTTGCCTACGTTATACATGCAGAGACCACGTAGTTCAACCTACATAGACTCTATTTTTGCATTTTGCGATTTTAAGAATGTTTTTTTTTTGTTTTTGATTTTCTTGGATTTTCTGATGTTTTTGGATTTTTGATGGATTTTCTGATGTTTTTGGATTTTGAAAATTTTTTTGATGTTTTTGGATTTTGACAAATTTTGTGATATTTTTGGTTGCTTTTCAAGTATTGCCACTCAGTGTTGTCATGTGTGATTTCCTTTCTATTTAAGCTCAAATTCCATTGTACCAAATAACTCTAGGATGTTGCCCCCAAGCTAGGGTAAGACATGATAACCTTGCCATGATATGGATAGTGATAATAATTTTCTCAAATGATAGATGGAAATGATAATGAAAGGAAACAATTGTAACAAAATTGTACCCAATAGATAGAAGAGCTGGTTGAAAATCACAAGTAGCGCCTGTTTACCAGGTTTTCACCACTTGTTTTTATTGTGTCCTTTTTTTTTTCATTTTATTTATTTATTTACTTTTCCTGTCATCATGACGCCTGTTTGCCAGGTTTTCATCAAGACAACCTTACCAACCATGCACTAGGTATCCTCAAGTATATAATTTCCTGAGATGGATGTTGTTTATGGGCTCATCCAACATATCTCCTTCTAGTGTAGACAGTCGGTATGCTCCTGATCCATAGATTGATATAATGACATAAGGCCTTATCCAGTTAGGTTCAAACTTTCCCTTCTTTTCTCTGTCTGCTTGATTTCTAGGTTTTTCCCATAGGACCAAGTCTCTGATCTGGAAGACTCTAGGCTTAACCCTGTGATTATAGTTCCTAGACATTCTTTGTTGATAGGCCGTCAAATGATTGACAGCTTGTTGTCGACATTCATCAAGTAGCTCTAATTCTTGAAGTTTAGAGATCCTGTAATCCTCATCTGAAATGAGTCCCTTTAGTGAAATTCGAAGGGATGAAATTTCTACCTCGATGGGTAGTATTGCCTCTGATCCATAGACAAGAGCATATGGTGTAGCTCCTGTTGGTGTCTTGATGCTAGTCCTGTAAGCCCAAAGAGCAGGGTTTAGCTGAATGTGCCAATCACGCCCTACCTCATTTACAGTCTTCTTGAGAATCTTTAGGATTGTTTTGTTTGAAGCTTCTACCTGTCCATTACCTTGAGGGTAATAAGGGGTTGAAAAGTGATGTTGGATGTGGAACTTTTCACACAACTCTTGGACATATTGGTTCTTGAAAGGCCTACCATTATCTATGATGATCGACTGGGGTATCCCATATCTACAAATGAGATAATTAAGTATGAAGGATGATATCTACTTCCCAGTGATTGTGGTTAAGGGGATTGCCTCCACCCATTTTGTAAAATATTCTATTGCTGTGATAATGAACTTATGTCCATTAGATGAAGATGGGTTAATTTTCCCTACCAAGTCCAATCCACACTAATAGAAAGGCCATGTAGATGCAAATGGATGGAGCTCCTGTGCTGGTGCATGTATAAGATTTCCATGAATCTGACATTTTTGACATCTCTTAACAAACTGATAAGATTCTTGCTCCATGTGCGGCCAGTAATATCCCAAACGAAGGAGTTTCTTGGCTAAAGATAATCCACTTGAATGTGTGCCACAAATTCCTTCATGGACCTCTTGTAAAGCAAAAGTAGATTCGTTATGTTCTAAACAATGTAAAAGAGTACCATCTAGGCCTCGACGGTAAAGGGTATTAGCAATAATTGTATGTTTGGTGGATTGGCGTATGAAGTTGCACTTTTGGTTGCGAGAAAAATCTAGCGGTAGGATATTATCCTTTAGGTAAGTATAAATGTCTCCATAAATGGAAGATTGGGCACTATCCAAAAGGCTTATGGTTTGTGATTTGGGATTTGCATATGCAGGATTTGATACTTGTTCCACAATAAATCGATAACGATCTTGCATTTCAAGCATTTGTAAAAGAGATGCTATTGTGGCCATGGCATCTACTGCTTTATTCTCTAATCTTGGTATCTGCTCAAATTTGATATCTATGAAGTATTTCCTTAGATCATCTATCAGTCTCTTGTATAAAATCAGTGTGTTATCCTTAGTTTGGTAATCATTGTTGACTTGATAGATGATTAACTGAGAGTCTCCATACACCTGTAGCTCTGTGATTCTCTAGTCAATAGATACTTTAATTCCAATGAGTAAAGCTTCATATTCTGCCACATTGTTAGTGCAAGGGAAGGTAAGCCTGTAAGATTGTGGAATTGTGTGCCCAAGAGGTGTGAAAAATAAAATTCCTGCCCCTGATCCATGTTGTGTGTAGGATCCATCAAAGTAGAGTTTCCATGGTTGTGTTGTAACATTGAGGATATCCGCATTAGGAAATTCCATGGTCATAGGATGACTGTCTGACAATGGAGCTTCTGCTAATTGGTCGGCAATGACTTGTCCTTTGATAGCTTTCCTTTCAACATACTGAATGTCAAACTCACTGAGGAGCATGGCCCACTTTTCCAACCTTCCTATTAAAGCTGCTTTGTTGAGTAAATACTTGAGGGGATCGATTCTTGCATCGAGCTTGACAGTGTGAGTGAGCATATAGTGTCGCAATTGTTGTGTTGCAAATACTACTGCTAAGCATGATTTTTTGATGAAGGTGTAGTTTACTTCATGTCCATTGAGTGTCCTGCTAATATAGTATATTGCCTGTTCCTTTCCTTCTCTATCCTCTTGTGCCAGCAAGGCTCCTAAAGAGATATCTGTTGTTGCAATATATAGCAACAATAGCTTGTGTTCAATGGGTGGAACCAAGATTTGTGGCGTCATTAAATAATGCTTGATTTGATTGAAAGTACTCTCACACTATTCATCCCATTTAAAAGATACATTTTTTATGCAAAAGATGGTTGAATGGATGACACCGATCTACTAGTTGAGAGATGAATCTTCTGATGGATGTAGTCGTCCTTGTAGAGATCTGAATGTGCTGATATTCTTAGGAGGTGGAATTTCCATAATGGCTTTAACTTTTGCTGGATCTACTTCAATTCCCTTTGTAGAAACTGTTAGAATTTCCAAGATCTAATTGCAAACCTGAAAATTACCTTCCACAAAAGAGGAAAATGAAAAAGCAGAGATTGCATAAAAACATGCAATTTGATATATTCGAAAAGTACAATTAATTACAAGAGATTATTTGCTTTATAAAAGCAAAGATACCTAAACCTAATCTTATCTTGAGCAACAAGATAGCTCAAAAGATAAAGATGAGAATAAATAAACCTAGGAATTAAATAATGCCTAAGTAAACTTATGCTAAGTGTAATTAATAATTAATTACACCAACACCCCCCCATAAGTGCAACTTAGGGAGAAGCAAATTATTATGCAAATATGAGTCTCGACAACAAGGCCTGATGAGGTACTCATGTACAAATGCAAAGAGAGAGAAACCCCCCTCAGTGAGATGAACTGCTACGAAGAATCACTGGAAGAACTCTGATGAAGCAACACTGGAACCCCAAATTTGACAAGCAAGGAAAGATAGTTCTGTTTGCAAAATACCAATCGGAATCACAAATGCAACAGTAGACCCGATGCCAAGGAACACTAGAAACTCACATACTGGATCAACCCTACAATCTATGAAGAAGCAAGCAATTATTGAATGATGTATTACTGAAAACGAAGTGTAAAGATGCAAGATGCACTCTCCCAACTGCCAAAATATCTAAGTAATCGCCAAATAACCCATCGGGCCAAATCTGGAATAATTGATAAAACTAGGATAGATAAAGAAAAATTGCATGGATAGCAACATAGAGCTCCTTAATACCTTTCCAATGCTGCAAATGAGGTGAAAATTGGACATCGTGGCAAAAAGTTGTGAGCTCAGAAGTCCAAAAACAACATCTGACTTCAAACAGAAATAAATGCAGTAAAATAGAAAATTACTATAAAATAAACTACACCAAATAAAAGTGCTTGGAACCAGCTTTCCGGCGATATCTCATTTGCCCGATTTCGATACCGTATGCCCAAGTTATGGCCAAAAGAAAAAAACTGCTCTTTTAGAAAAAACTAGGGTTAGGAGGGGCAAAGAGGGTCGTACGGCCGCTGAAGTCATGCTGATGTCACCCATTCACGAGGTTAAAATTGACGGCCATCTGGCCGTCACCGCAAAAAAGGGGCCCCCTGCAAAATGAAAAAAATTTTGGCCCCTGGTCCTGTGGGTGACCAAGGGCTGGCGGGCGGTGGGCTGGTGTAGGGGCGGAGCCCTTGGTTTGCCATGTGGCTGGGGGCTGAGCGCAGGGGCCTGCGAGGGTTGCACAAAGAGGCGGCAACGAACCGGTGGAGGAGCTGGTGGCGGGCGGCGGATGGGTGGCCGTTTGGTAGCCGCCGGGTGGCAGACCCCTTTTGTACTGGAGGCATCGACGCAGAAACCGAGAAACCTCAGTTTTTTAATTTTTTTCAATTTTCGTGCATTGAAAGGCGTGCTGGGGAGGCCGTACAGCCCCTCAAACAAATTTTTTTTGCCTCCCAGATCAACTGCTTAGAAATTGATGAAATGAAGGGCGTTTTTAGGGTTTTTGGCCACTGCGAACGCAATGGTGACCTCCGTTTCTGCTCAAATTGCTCCAAAAATTCGGCTACCCCCAGATCTTGCAAAAAATCTCCAAACTTCTGACCCTCACAGATCTGGAAAATGGTGATGAAAATCAATGAAATAAAAGTCATTTCTGACTTTTTCCAGTGCTCTGAATCCAACGAAAAACCCTGATCTGATCCAAGACGCTCCAAAAATATGCTCAAGGATTGAAACCCTCGAGGGACTCCGAACGAGCTCTGCAACGAAATCCTCCAAAAAAGCTAAGAAGGGGCTGCAAATCGAGGCTCTGATACCATGTTAGAATTTCCAAGATCTAATTGCAAACCTAAAAATTACCTTCCACAGAAGAGGAAAATGAAAAAGCAGAGATTGCATAAAAACATGCAATTTGATATATTCGAAAAGTACAATTAATTACAAGAGATTATTTGCTTTATAAAAGCAAAGATACCTAAACCTAATCTTATCTTGAGCAACAAGATAGCTCAAAAGATAAAGATGAGAATAAATAAACCTAGGAATTAAATAATGCCTAAGTAAACTTATGCTAAGTGTAATTAATAATTAATTACACCAACATAAACTATGTATCCAAGCAGTTTTGCTGATGTTACTCCAAAGACACATTTCTTGGGATTTAATCTGACTTTAAATTTCTCCAACCTGTCAAATATTTTGCCAAGTATCTCTAGATGTCCTTCTCTAGTGTAAGATTTGGCTAAGATGTCGTCCACATAGTCCTCCATGAAGGTGTGCATCATGTCATGGAATATTCTTGTCATAGCTCGCTGGTATGTAGCTCCTGCATTCTTTAACCCAAAAGGCATGATGTTCCAACAAAAGGTGCCCCATGGGCACGTAAATGTTGTCTTTTCTTGGTCCTCAGGAGCTATTTTGATCTGATTGTATCCTGGAAATCCATCCATGAGTGATAGCATTTGATGGCCAGCTATTAAATCTACAATCATGTCTATGTTTGGCAAAAGAAAATCATCCTTTGGACATGCTCTATTTAAATCCTGAAAATCCGTACATATTCTGATGGTGTGATCTGGTTTTGAAATAGGTACAATGTTGGATATCCATTCAGCATAATCGACAGATCTGATAAATCCAACATCTAGTAGTTTCTTCAAATCATCTTTGACCAATAATGCAACATGTGGATGCATCTTTCTCAGTTTTTGTTTTACTGGTTTAGTGCCAGCTTGTAAAGATAAGTGATGCATAATAAGATATGTGTCTAAGCCTAGCATGTCAGAGTATGACCAAGCAAAATTGATGCATCTTCCTTCAAAGAATTTGATAAAATTTGGCTTTTCTGTATCTGTCATGGATGCTGCTAGGTGTAGTATTCTTACTTTCTCTGCTATGCCAATATCAATAGACTGTGTGGGTTCCACCAACACTGATGATCTTTCATGGTAATGTTGTGGGAGGATATCAAGCCTTCCATCCTTTGGCACCTCAATGAGGTTTTCATCATTGGATGCGTTCTTTGTTTTTATTATTTTAGGATCTACTACTGCCATAGAATGGTTTTCACCATTAGATCCATTATTTATTTCTATACTTTTGCAACTGGAAGGCTTGGCACCCTCCTGCCTAAAAGCGTCATTAAAATAAGCATTGGTAGAACAAGTATTGGATTCCACACAGCAAAGGTAGTTAATGATAGCGGAGTCATTGTCAAAAATGGGGAGATTGATGGGGTGTTGGGGTTCCCACTCGATAAGCTCGGGATGCAGTAAAGGCAATGAATCATTAGATGGGTTGGGGCCAGCAATTTTGAAAGCTCGAACGGAAATTTCGTCAAAGTTGTCAATGGTTATGTCGAGGCCTATGAAGGTATTTTCTTCTACATCATCTATCTCATTCGATGTCTATTCATCTTCATTTGAGTCATCGAAATTTTGTGATTCAAAGACAATAGGATTAAAACTCGAGCTTTGACCCTCACGTTTGGGTGTATACTTTTGGATAACATCAATATGAATATCTTCATAGGAAACATCTGATAAGTTGTCCCACTCATATTCATTTGAATCTGTTTCGGAGTTATCTCTCATTTGAAGAATACACTCCATAGTTCTATTGGCGAGTTCTACTCTTGCTTCTTCTGTGTATCCTAGTCCAGTTCTGCCATTTTGCTAAAGTGTTAAAGTTTGGGTTGGTGTTGTTGTGCCTTGTTCCCTTGATTCAAGAGAGTCCTGTCCTTCTGTATATCCTAGCCCATTTGGGTTATTATGCTAAACTGTGAGAACTTGGATTGGTTCTGTTACACTTTGTTCCCCTCGTTCAAGAGGTCCTTGTCCTGCTGTATATCCTAGTCCAGTTTTATCCTTATGTTGGAGTGTGAGTGGCTGGATTGGTTCTGTTATGCCTTGTTTCCTTAACCCAAGAGGTCCCTGTTCTGAATACCCCATCTTCTCCAGAATAGTTTTTCCCTTTCCATATTGATTTGTCTCTATGATAACATTCACGGAAGTGGAAACCTCCTCATCTCTATAAATCCAATTGAGTATAGCCTTATCCTCTAATTATTCATCTAAGTTTTTGACCTTCAAAAATATACCATCTCATGTCGTTGTAGATTGTGTTGATTCTTGTGTGGTTGTAGATGGCTGTCCATATGTTTTTAAAGAGGGTAACATCTGTGATAGATGGAAGAGTGTCTGACACCATATTCACCCATTCCTTTGTCACTTAACTGTACTTTGTTGGTGAATTGGTGTGAGAGTGAAGTCAATTTTTCTTCAACATTTGAAGGACTAGATTGTGCCACCTTGATCTCTTGTGATTTTTGTTGTTTTGGAAGCCACTTTGATATGAAGCTTTTTTGTTTCTCACCATTAGATGAATCTGATGTGCTAGCTTCTCTGTTGTGAGGTATTATTGTATCCTAAGATGTTTTCAATGCATTGCAAGCTTGGGTGACATTATAGTCTGTTGTGATTGTTACCTCCTATCCATTGATGGGAAATTTCAGACATTGATGATAGGTGGAAGGTAATACTTGCATATCATGAATCCAAGGACGTCCCAATAGTATGTTGTATGTCAGTTCCCTATCTAAGACTTGACAAACCACATTTTTGACAATAGGTCCCACTTGAATGGGTAATATGATCAATCCTTTAGAGGATCTTTCCTCCTCATCATATGCTTTGATTGTGATCTTTCTTCTTATATCAATGGATTCATCTGAGTATCCTAGTGCACGAATCAGCTTTAAGGTACAAATATTTAAACCAGCCCCTCCATCTATTAGGACACACTTTACACTGTGTTTATGGATGAGGACTTCAATGTGAAGGGCAGAATTATGTGGATGGGTGAGTGAGACATCGTCATGTTCGGAAAATGAAAGGCAATGAGGTGTAGATAGATGTCCCACCATAACTTGAAATTGACATACATCCAAATTGGTAGGTACTGTGGTTGATACAAGAGCTTGCTCAAGAACCTCTTTATGTGATGGGGAGATCTTTAGAGGTTCTAAGATAGATATTTGCGCCGGTATTTTCTATAGTTGATCGATGAGATTATATTGATTGGAGGGAGGATCCACAGATTGGGATGATGATGATGCTCCTTTCAATATAACTTTGGATTGTGCCCTTGTTGTGGTATTAACTGGTTGGTACTCTTGTTTCCCTTTGAGTATGATTACATTAATTTGGTTTTCAGATTTGTCCATATGTTGTACCAAATTAGTAGGTGTAATGTCATTGTTTTGATTGATTTGATTGCATAACTCCTCATCCTCCTCAACAGCAGAAAGAAAAGGATCGTTGTATCATAAACATAACCGACATTCTTACCTTTACTGTTTGCGGAAGAGGATTCTCCCTTTTGATAATACGGTAGAGAATTTTTGAATGCTGTATGATCTTTTTTTGTTTGGTGCCCCTCTACAAATACTTTCTTTTAATCTATAAGGTCTTGCACTACATGTTTTAACTGCCATCAATTTTCAGTCATGTGGCCTTTATTTTGATGGTATTTACAGTAATGTGAGTCATTCCACCATGATGGTTTGACTTGAGGGTCCCAATTCCTAGCCTCTTGTACTTGAATAAGTTTTTCATCTAAAAGTTCTTTGAGGACTGATTCCAATGATTGCCCTAATGGCATGAATTTTCATTTATTGGATGGTCGTTGGAATGATTGGGTTTTTGCTTCTCCATTGTTTTGATTATTTCCTTGATCACTACTTTGTTTGACATTAGAATCATTGTTTTGTTTGTTTGTAGTGGTTAACGTCAAGGTGAATGCTGGTTTGGATGTGTATGTATCAATTATGGTATCAGTATTCTTATTCTTTTTCCAAAATCTTGGATTTTCATTGTTGTTGTTAGAGGAATTGCTATTTGAACCTTCAATGAAGTGTTTGATTGTTCCTCTTTTAATTAGAGTCTCTTCGATTTTGAGCCTCTTTTCGTTAACTTGTTCAAATGTAGATGGACATTGCAAGTCCAATCTATAATTCATTTCATCCACTAGGTTATCAATGAACATCTCTATCTTCTCCTCTTCAGGAATAGATCTAGGGTATTTATCAAATAACCTTCTCCATCATTGGAGAAAGGAAAGAAACTTTTCACCCTTTGCTTGTTTGGTGTTGTAGAGTTCTTTTAGGGTCAACCCATGTTGGATGTTGAATGAGAAGTGTGTTATGAACCTATTGATCAGTTCTTCAAAAGATTGGATCTCGGGTTCCATTTTAGAGAACCACTCCATGCAAGTGTTTCCTAAGCTTCTTGGAAACAATCATAGTAAGTAAGAGTCCTCGTGTGCGAACTCTATGCTCATGGTTCTAAATTCCCATACGTGATCAATTGGATTATTTCTTCCATTGTATTTGTTGTACATCGGGAATTCACAATACCGTGGAAATGGTATCATGTTAATGCTTTGGTCAAATGGGTAAGGAAAAATATCCTGTAAGGAATATCTTTTTGTTGGCCCTTGTTGGATGTTTTGGAACTGTAGTTGTAATTGTTGGATTTGTCTTGTCAAAGCATCTACTTGATTTGGATTTTCTATACTAGTTTCCTTAAGTGTGGTCGCTTCCTTGAGTTGGTTGACGTCAATTTTTTTACGAAGCTTAGCACCTTTGTCAGCTAATAACAAAAGATATTTTCCATATCTTGCTCTAACATCTTTTCCATAAACTTATGGAAATGAGGGTCTTGTTGAACTTTCTCGATTTCTTCTACAGTTATTTCTTTCTCTTGTGGATTAGTGAGAGGATCAGTGTTGTTGTATCGTCCCCAAGGGTTTTCTTCAGCCATGGCTGCTATTCTTTCATTTTCTTCTTCTTGTTGTCTTTGATATGTTGATCGTGTGAAAATAGGCATACAAACTTTAAAGTTTTACTCTAGACTTTGATCTTGGATTTTTGATTTGATAAGTGTCATTTTTAACGAAGTTTTTGATAGAACTATGTTAAAAATCTGATTTAGTTGTGTCTAGTTTCGTGATGAAAGGATGATAAAATCCTTGATAGGGAAATTTTGACACAAAAATCTCAGATTAGTGATGACTGATAAGGACACTTTGCAAGATGTTTCAAGACCTAGGCGTAATAGTAAAGTTTTCTTTTTGTATGATTCAAGTGTTTCAGACTATGAAAAAATGTTTTGGACTGATAAAAACCTTGTTTTTGATGTTGGCAATCTGACAGACTGTCTTACTAACTCTCTATTTTTTTTGGCTTTTTGGAGCACTAAAACAAAGCTTTGAGGCGCTAAAACAGAGCTATGACGCGCTAAAACAGAGCTACAACACGCTAAAACAGAGCTACAATGCGCTAAAACAAAGCCACAACACGCTAAAACAAAACTCAGACATGCTACAAAATGTTTTTGGGGCGCTACAAAAAATTATCTTACTTTATGAAATTCACTTGGTCTTGTAGCGTATTGTATGGTCGGTTGTGGGATGTATTCTGGACGAATTCATTGACTGTGATTGTGGTGTTGCCTAAGAGCCCTTCTTTGATAAAATGCTTGTGAATCTAAGGGATCTACAACATAGTCGTTCGTATAGCCTCTAGAGAAATTGTGATATCTATGAATAAAGGTCCTATGTTGGAGTAGAACCTTTATGCTTTGATATAAAAATCGTTGCTTTCTCAAGAGTTGTTTGTATGTAGGCATTTTCTTTGGCTTTCTAATTTTTTTGACAAGAGAATTCTTGACAAATTTGGTGGATACCCAATCTCGAATCATGAGAATTTCACAAGTGTTTGATTTGAAGATTTTTGTGATGATCTTATCTGAAATTAATGAAGGAAAACATAGCAAGCAAGAATAGAATAGTTGATTTAAAATCCTAGAATCTAAACAGATAGTGTATGTTCAAGAACCAAACATGGTTCTTGATTTTCACTGGTTTGATAACAAGATAAGACAATTCAAATAGACTCACTCCTAGAGACAAAAGGTCATTGTTATATACTCGAACGACCCATAGCTTGGAATTGCGTCAACTCACACAACCATGTCACCCCCTAGAGGGCACCCGTGTTTTTGTCTTTTCTAGGTGCGTATTCAGAGTGACGGAAGTGGATACCGGATCCCCTGAGCAAATAGTCCTTGGCAATTATATGGTGAGTGCTTGAGTGTAGATTCTTCCCCGCCCTTGCACCGCCGAGTATTACAATGTTCGGGAACTGACAAGCGTGCTTCTATTTCTAGGTTCTTAGATAGGGTTTCCGTTCAGAGTGGAAAATGGATAAACTCCCTCGAGAGACCTCCCAATCTTTAGAACAAAGATTTTGGGGATGGTTATCCTACACACTTCCATTGAAAGAGGGTTTCCCCAAATTCACATAAATTTTAAAGTGGGTTGGAATGCCATGGCTTTTGGCTGTCCCCACTCAGGTCGTTCCTGTAGGGTGAGTACTTTTTCCCCCTATGGCAGGCCTGTCTAAAGGTTTTATCAAAGCTTGAAAATACATAAAGTAAAAGATGAGTCTGGTATTCTGATGCACCCAGTTAAGGGGAGAGCATAAACCTATCACCAAAGACAAAGCAACAAATTTGTTTAATTTTTAAAACCCAAAAGACAATTTTCTAAACTATATGAAGATATTGCTCCATAGAAAACATGGTGTCCATTTTTAATCCAATAGCAGCAAATTTGAAGTGTCTATCCTAGGATTGATAAATTTTTATCCATTTCTATCCTAGGATTGATAAATTTTAACCATTTCTATCCTAGGATTGATAAGTTTTAATCCGTTTCTATCCTAGGATTGGTAAATTTTAATCAAAAAGATCAAAAGATGACTTTCTGGCCACGAATGCATCGGATCCAGAAAATCAATTACTCAGTGCAAAATAAAAAATTTAGCGCGCTAAAACAGAAAGCTAACGCGCTATAAAATTTACTTGTTGTGTTGTATAATTTATGTGGCACGCTAAAACAGTTGTCAGGCGCACTGTAATTTTTCTCTGATGCGCTGTAGAATCCTCCCGTCGTGCTGTAAAAGACCTCGATTACGCTAAAAGAAACACGCTGAACCTGTATGACATTTTTCAGAATTTTTTTGCAAAATTATGGGGTTAAGGCCCCACGGTGGGTGCCAAAATGAAAGTGTAAAAATGAGGAAAACAATCTAAAATGCATCTACACTTCTAAATAAGACATTGCATCAAGATTCAAGAGATTTAAACTTAATTTAAATGCAGGAACCTTCATAAATCTGTCCTATTGCTCTCTAACTTTAAAGATTTCTCTAATCTACTTTGGTCTCAGATTTAAGTAAGCTAATAGATTGTTGAAATGACACTTAAAGCATGAGAATTGAGCTAATTCTATTTCTATATGCAACTAAGATGATTCTACTGTAATTGCAGCCATGACTGTAAAACTATGAATGTTGAATGCTTCTATTTGCTTGATGAATGATCCCAATTGCTGATTGCTTCAATGCTTGATTGCTCGAATGCCTGGAAAGCCTGTAGAGTAAGATTGCACAAATTAGGATCCCTTTCCTATAGCTAGAAACCTGTATTTATAGATTTCACGACACACATTTGTGAAGGGGCACAGGATAAAAGGCTGGGATTTCTTTTGGTGAATTGTGTGGTGAGAGATGAAGATTCTTGAGATTTCCATGGAGATTGTTCCTCCCCACAAAAACATCAAGCCAGAGGATAGGAGAAGGAGAGAAGAAAAAGGCTTTCGTGTGACAGCCTTTCACAATCATTCTCGTAAATGCACAGGAGTTGGTTGTTGAAATATTTAATAAAACTGAATAGTTTAATTTTATTGTTGAGATTTGATGAGGTGGAGGACTTGAGAATATTTTAAATATTTTATTTAATTTATTCAAAATATGAGAGAAATGAGATATTAATTTAAACAAATAAACTATAGTAGCTTATTTATTATTATTATTTTTTTTTAGACTGCAGGAATCGGGTAGCACGACCCCATATAAATTGCAGTGCGCCTGGTAAACTTTTTAACCTGACCGGCGGCGCTGGTGCGACACGCCCTCCGGTACCACGGGGGTGGGGGAGACTAGACCTCGTGACCAACCTCCTGCAACAGGAAAGATTTAGCCAACTGAGCTAGGGCCCCAACCCCAGCTTATTTATTAAATTAAATGTGGAATGATTAATTAATTTAAACAAAGTATGTAATCTTTATTTAATTAATTAAAGTAGAATAATGTATTTAAAATAGAAAATAGGAGAAATTGATGATAATAATAATTAAATAAAACAAAGTATTTAATTTTGCTTATTTAATTAAAATTAGAATAATAGAACAAATTAGAAGAAATAAATATGAACTATATAAATAAATAATTTTTATTTATTTAATACTAGAGGAATAACAAATTAATTAATCAAATAAATGTATTTAATTAATTAGACCATTTTGAAGTGTATACAGACACTTTCTCAAAATTTTGGTTATATTTGCAATTCGATGTTTCAAAATGCAAAGAGGCCGATAAAGTAAAGTTCAAAGGTAAAGGAGCACTCTTGAAGAATTTATTCCTTCAACACAAATGGGACCCCTATCACAGGTCATTCCACGTAGGAACAATTGCAACCCAATTTAGAAATAAAACACGTCCACAAAATCATTCATTTTGTGATAGGTGTGAAGCAATCGAATATTCATCTTGCAATAAATAAAGAGTTAATTTGCATTTGATAAAGCAATTACCAAAGCCCGATAAGTATTCCCGATGAGAGTTTCAAAAGTTCTATAGTTTTGAAATTAGAAACAACTAAGACAAATGGAAAATTTGGAAATATTCCATAATGGGAATTGAAGTGTTTTCATAATAAAGAAAATCACTAAAAAGTAGTTATGAAAGGGTGGGAAATAGCCAAGAAATATTCAAGTAAATTGACTTGTGAGTAGGCAAAAAGGAAGGTAAGAAGTTAACTTAATTAAAGACCATCGAAATTGCATGAAGCAGTTGCGCAGTTGTAGAGGGGGAAATTGAAAAGCTCATTTTTAATAAAATTGTAATTTCTTGAAACCATTACTAATAGTGGGGGGTGAAAATATAAAGGAGTTTGTCTCGTTTGCAAAGGGATCCTTTTCAGCTATTCTGGGAATAGGGGAAGTGGGGGTAGGGTAAGTGCAAGAAGTTGGGTCCACATTCAAGGGAAGTGTCATTTTTCATCTTTAAAACAAATACCCATTCATTTTTCAGAATAGGTACCCATTTTGAAGTGGGTACTTATTCCAAAAGGTTTGAAACTCACAAGAAATGTTTTTCATTTGGATTTAAGCTCCGAAAATGCATGGTAACCCAATACTTAGGCTTAGATCTACAAGTACAAGGTCATGGAAATTTCAAGAGAAAAAACTTAGGCAATATAGCAAATGAGGTTTTTCTAAAAATTGTTTTGTGAAATTAAAACGCATTATATATGACTGTCTAATTTTCAAATATCTAATTTTTTAATGATTTGCTTATTTTTTCTATTTTTTAATTAATTTATGAGGTTCAATAGGTCCATAAACTAGAAATGTCAAGTTTTCATATTTTTTTAATAAATTTTAAATTGCTAATTTTCTAGTTAAAAAAATTATATGGCATCAATCTATAAACAATTCTCTACACAATGAAAAAAATAAAATTCAAAAAAAAAAGTTAGGTCAAGTTTTGGTGTCCGTACACAAGGGTTTTAAAAACTAGAAATTAGGGCTAATAAAAAATTAATAAATAAAAAAATATTACAAAAAAAAATTATAAAAAATATCCTCATCGGTCTTCATTATAATATACATCTTTCCCCAAAAGGAATTAGAAAAATACTTTTATTTATGTCAAATTATGTTGTTTGTACACGTGCATGGTATGGTCCTAAAAAAGCGACTTTTAAAAAGTGGTTTTTATACATGCATATTAAAAATTATTTTGTATCATTTGGGTATTAGAATAAATTACATATTTGAAAAATAGATTCAAAATACTAAATTTCATATTACTAAACTTTTTTGAGATTCAATGTCTAAGTGCTTCAAATTTTACGTCCAACTATGACAAATTCTGAAAATTAGGAAAAACACTTCCACTTTTTGAACATTTTGTGGACCCAACTTCTTACACCTACTCGACAGTTTGTTTCTTTCAACCACAGTTTACTGTGTAGGGAAGGAATTTTGTGAACTCATTTTTGTATTGGGGAAATAAAGGATATGTTTTTAAATCTGTGAATTTATTGATGTTTTCTTTAGATTGCAAATGTCTTGTGTGTCTTTGCAATCACTTTCCAATGCATTTTTTGTTATATCAAATTGTGTGGATGTTTATTTCTAAATATTTGAATTTAAAATAATTCATCTATTGTGAAGATCTACTGCTCATTCCTTTCTTGGCTCTCATTCATTGCATATCTTTCAAAGGTAGTTGCACATTATAAAATAAACATAGAGCACTTGTAGATAACATTGCAAGTGACTCAACTATTGGTCAGATTGTCATTGACATGGGCAAAAGAGTATAAAACTAAAGTGAAAAATATATTAAAACCAATGACATGAAAGGCATTCCACACAACCATTGATCTTTCATTATCTTTATGAGCCTATAGGGTATCAAACTTCTTACATTCTACAATGTCATCCTTTTAGTTTTTTATAGTCATGAATAGGATTTCATCATTTGAATCATTGCCATCATCTTCTGAAGAAAAACTTTTCTCCTTGAAATAGAGACTCCTATTGAACTTCTCCCTATTATTGCCATCTTCTAATTCTTTAAAAGGACATTTAGAAGAAAAATGACCAATTATTCCACAATTGAAATACTTGAAAGGTAACTTACCTTTGTATTTGTCAATTGGTGCCTTCTTTGAATATTCTTACAAATTTTTCTTCTACCTCATCAAGGTCATCATTCTGATCAGTTGTTTCATCTTCCATCTTTTTACTAGTTTTGAGTGTTTATTCCTTCTTTGGAACATCTTTTTCAAACTCTCTCATTTCAAAGGTTGTGAGAGCGCCAAACATTTCATCTACTGAATACTTATCCAAGTCCTTAGACTCCTTAATAGAAGATACCTTATGACTATAAGATCTATGGATATATCTCAGAACCTTCTTCACAATCTCATCTTCTTTCACTTCTCCACCAAGACCTCCAATGCTAGTAACAACTTCATCCACCCAAAGCATATAAATAGAAATATCTTCATACTCTTTCATCCTTAGGGTCTCAAATCTACTCTTGAAGATTTGTATCTTGGAATTCTTCACTTTATTATCTCCTTCATAAATGTTGCTATGTTTTCCCTAGACATCCAAGTAGTAGAACTGTGCAATTCATCACCTTCAAAAGTTTTTAAATCAGCTAACCCACACAAGATAGCATTTTTAGTCTTGGAATTATTCTCATATAATCTAAACTCAACTAGATCTATTGGAGGAGTAGCAGGAGAAATATAACTATCCTTGATAGATTACCAAACACCAAACCCTAAAGAGTTTAAATGGCCTTCCATTCTTACTTTCCAAAAGGTGTAATTTTTCCCATCAAACCTAGGACCCTTGTAAGATCCATCATGTGACAACCTGAACCTTTCCTCAAGTGGTTAAGCTTATTAAGATAAATTTGGATTTGATACAAATTTTTGAACACACCCAGATATTGAGAGGGGAGTGAATTAGTATCTATCAAAACTTAAACCCTTCATATCTTAAACCCTTCAAAAATATGAAAATTCAAACTTTTAATAGGATCAAACACTTAAACAAATAAAAAATAATGAAAGATAAGTCAATAAACACACATGCACAAGATAACACCATATTTACATGGAAAACCCAAGGAGGGAAAAACCACAAAGAGAAATCCCTCAAGATAGGAAGCTCACTACTTATAGAATTATAATTTATTTTAAGGCTCACTGCCTGGGTATGTGCAGGATCATGATGGGCCAAAAAGTGGCGATATGATGGGTATGTGTAGGGTATGTGGCTGATAACTTTTTTTACCCAAAATTGATGAAACAAAAAGGGTTTTTAAAGGAGATTCTCAGCTTTCTACCAATATAAATTATGCTTTACTTTGAATTCAATAAATAATTATTATTCATGTTTTCTATTTGAATTATGACTAAAGTCCTAATTTATAGGTTGATTGAAAAACATCTACAACTTTCAAGCGGTATCACATTTTTGAATCAAACATGCATCACATTCTATGCTTATACTATAGGATTAAAAATGAATTTCATGAAGTTTTGACCAAGTTAAGTGACATACAAGTTTTATATTTTTAAAAGTTGTAATAAAAAATCATAATTAATTATTTACTTGGAAAAAATTACAAAAAATATGCATCACATCGGGACATGAGTCCTCTACTTATATCTAAGATCTTATAAAAAAATATTATCATTTTATTGTGGTTAGGGTGGTCAGATAGAAACCTACTTATTTTTTCCTTGAAATTTAAGTACTACGGCATTGAAATTTCAAATTTTCACCAAATAGATTTAAAAAATAAATTAAACCTAGTAGTTTAGAAACTACATTCAATTTGTTAGAGATTATATTCTTACATATTTTTGAAATAATATAGATAACTTATTCAAATTTTTACGTCAAGTTTCCTAACTCTAATTTTTCTAAATTTTTTGCCACTTAAGGGTCCATTTTTTCCATGATGATCTTGCACATACCTACCTAAGGAAGCACACTGCTCCCTGAAGGACTTGCAAGCTAAGGTGCACAAACCTAGGAAAAGATACAAAGGACTTGCAATACTGATACACACAACCCTAGGGAAGGATAAAAATTACAAGGAGCTACTAAAGAGACTCATTGTTTGATAGTAGGATACATAAGATATGAAATTACAACATTTTTCAACAATACACTCTACTGACTAAGGCTTTAAATCATATTTCTCTTTTCTTTTCCACAACTCACTACTTCATTCCATATTTTCACACCACACCACTCTCACACCACTTGCAACTAGAATGTTCTTTCATTTATATCCTCTGCAAGGTCTCAAAACATTAATTAGGTTGGCTAGAATAGAAGATAAATAATAATCTCAAGTCAGCTACAAAACATAATGTGGTCGTATCCAAGAGATAGAGAGGACCAAATAACAATTTATTATATGTTTCAATGTGATCCTAAACAACATATATGTTGACACACATCAACCCAAGTCGGTAACATAGAAACATGTAGATGAAATGGGTAGCACATTATTAGCTGACCCAAAAAAAATATTCAACTGAATTTACTCAATGCGGTCCTCAATAGGATACTTCAAGACCCAAATACATCTTACCACAACCTAAAGTTCTAGCATAGAGCACCAAGAACATTACACAAGCAAGAAAACAAGCCCTATCAACCAGATATCCACAAATTTCCCAGAAAACAAACTCAAAATAATGTGCAACACCAAGGAGATCAGTCATTGATGTGTGAACCATAGAGATATTTTCTATGAACATCTAAAAACACTTATGGATACTTCTTTCACACTATCATACCACTAACAACTATCGAAAACCAAATAAGAATAGACAACTTCATTCTAGAAGCACAAAATACACAAGCATGAGATGAAACATTAATAAGACAACCTGTGAAACACTTTATTACATGAAAACTAAACCAAGAAACTATACAAAGACTAAGAGAACATTCACCAATTTGTAGGAGTAAAAACATCAATGTGGAGAAATGTGGAGCATTTTCTAGACTAGTCTAGGCAACCAACAAAATTGCCAATACACTGTAAATGCCAGAAACCTCCTTGACAACACTAGAGACCAAAAAAATATGAGTGCAACATCCAAAAAACACAAACATTGAATCCCAAATCAAAATACCACATCTTCAAAGGTGAAGGAATGTAGAGAATTTTCCCAAACAATCTTCAAACTAACTTCTTGTCGTGAAAACTTTCATCAACATGCAAAGGCCAAAAATTCCTTGTAGCAACACATACTTCCAAAGGAGCAATAGGAGAGAGCATAAAACATACTAAAAATCATCAATAAAATCTCTCCAACTTCATCATTACTTATAATCTTTATCTTAATATATCATCATGATATCATCTCTATTGTTAGCATTCATACACAATACAACTCTAATTTTCATTAAATAAGATATGGCATCCAACCATGAACATCAACAACTCCACTGTTAGCACAACATCAATGCCAACCCTAACTGAGTGTTGACATCAATGACAACCAATGCTAAACACGTGTGCAATACTCTTCCCAAGTGTTGACATCAATGGAAACTAATGCCAACAACAACAAATTGAAGAACTAATTTTAAAAGAAAGAATGTAAATGTAAATCCAAGAAGAAATTGGATTATATAGAGTTTCAAGTTAGTTGAGAATTAGGTTCTAGTTGAAAATTTAAATTCCTTGTTAACTTGTGCTTAATTAATATTTTATTGTTGGTGAAAATTAAAAGACTGCCTTTTCTTTTTAAGAAACCAACTTAAGAAAATTAAGTAAACTATTTAATTCTCTTATTCACTTTAAGATTTAATATTCAACCTCAATTAATTTCAAGAATTCAAACCTCAAAGTTAGACTTTAGATTTTTTCAAGCATAATAATTTTGAATAATGACTAAACAAAATAGTCATATTTGAATTGTTCATAAATGTAATGAAAATAAGTTGGTCAAAACAAATCTTAAAACTATTATGAACATTGAAATTATCAATTGATTTTATAGTTAATATATATCTAAGATGAATATATAGGAATTAGAATTATATGATTATGTTTGTCCCAAGTTATAAGTCTAAATATTAGTATGCAATTCAATCAAACAATTAGATGCATTTAAATTCATTTAATGCTCTATTGTTTTACCATAATTTTGGAATATTGATTAATTTTATTTAATCCTTAGTTGTTTGATTAGAATGAGTTAAACATATACTATTATCACTTTCCTTGTTACCCTTAGTTTTAGTGATAAATCTCTAGTTAAGAATATGGAACTTATTCATGGATGTGCATCCTCTTCTTGAGGTCCTTTCTTTTACATTAATTATATACCTTGAAGGTTAGAAGTTATAGGAATGATTGTTATTAGACTAGATTTCACCTACCACTTCCTCATCCTATGTGTGGTACGTACAAGATGGCTTCTTAAACATGGTGTCATCAAATGCACTTGTATGTTTTCCCTAGTTATATATCTTGCTTTAGTTCCAATTTAAAAAATATGGGATTTGGGTTGTGATTAAGAAGGCAAAAATTTTGGACATGATACAAGTCTCATTTTAAATATAATTCTTTTTCAGATTGACATTCTCTCTATGTACAACTTCGTACAACTTTTTTTGAGCATCGGTTCCTCCTTGTGAATGGATTACCACTACAACAAGAATATTCTTATGATATTTGACAAAAATATTCTTGTGATATTTGACAACACTCGTGTCCCATTTGCTTCATCAAGCTTCAAGAGGTGACATCATTCTTAAGTTCATTTCTATTATCTTTTCTACTTTTTAGTTTCCATTCTAAAATCCTTTTGTAGTTCCCTTAATACCTTGGGATATTCACATCCTTGCAATCACTCCCAATTTAGTTTACATTTACTCTTTTTTAGTTTAACTTGGGATTGCTCTATCAATTCCTAGATACACTTGGAATAGAAGCACATAAATATTTAATCATTTTTTACATGTTGGTTTTTCATGGAGATCAAAGACCAACATATGGGCTTGAACTCTTTTGGAAAGATCCTAAAAAACCTCAAAAAAAAATTATTTGTGAGTATAGGTTCTTTTTTATGAACATATTCAACCACATGAGTGTCCACAAATATCTCCCCTTGTCATTTTATTCCTTTCATCTAAATACATATAGTAAACTTTTTAATTTTCATGTTTGTTATAAAATGGTGGTCAACCTAGCATTTTAGGTTTTATTTTAATAGATTGGGTATGTTTCTAAAAGAAAATAAATATTTTTGGTAGTTCTTGTGGTGTAGACTATAGTGTGATGCAAAAAAATCCATGCTACATGTTGGTGTCCATCATAAAGGCCTCCAAATTTTATGTTTAGGTTTCTCTCTAATTTACATTCATAGTTTTTCCTTTATCTTGGTAATTCTCTAATTTTTAAATTCTACAAATCAATAATTTACCTTCTCATAGTGTTTTAACTTGGTAGAATACTAAAAAAAATTAAGAGTAAAATACATTATGGTAAACTAAAATAATTTACTCTTTCTATTAGATTACCAATAGATTAGTTTATTCCTTACAAGAATTACTTTACTCTAGTGTCTACAGTGTTCGGTGAGATCATTTGATGAAGAGGATTGGATTTCTCTTTCTTGGATTGAATTTCATACAATAAAGTTGGAAGTAAGCATTTTTTTCTTAGGTTCAAAATTTATCATTAGTTGTTTCTCATATTAAACAAGAAAAGTGTGTTGTGCTTTTAGCTTCCTTAAAGTATCTATAAGCTATCTAATTTTGTCCTCTGTCAAATTATACTATTTAAATCATATTATACAAGTATAGACTTAAGTTGTGAATTTTTAGTTTCAATTTTCAGCATTAGTTGAAGGTTTAAGTTCACTAATATGGCATATATTTTTCACCAAGTGTGGTAGGCTAGGTAGGACCTTGCATGTGGGTGTGTAAGTACTAATATTTATAAAAAGAAAATACTCATAATTCATTAATTTAATGCTAAATGTCAAATAAATACAAAATTACAATCAATAATGTTCATAATATTCTTCTCCAAGAGTAGTGAAGTCAACATTTCATTCATTTGAACCACAAATAGTCCTAGTTTCAATCCCACTAGCCATCTCATTTGTAAATTTTGCTTCATCCAAAGAGACTAAGACATATTCCCCAACTTCAAACTTGCATATCCTTTATTTTTGATAGCATTAACAATTATCCCCAACTTTGAATTCACCTATCAAAAACAATTATTATTGTCACCTTTAACTTATCCCAAATCAATGTCACATTGGCAAATTAGTCATAGGGCTAGGACCAAAGTTGAGGCCTTAAGTTTATTATTAGTTTCATCACTAAGTCTTTTGAGCGTGCTCTTAAGACACTCTCTAGAACTATTTCTACACACATCTTACCCCTAACTTTCTAAAATTTTCTTGAGATAGCTCCCTTAAAATTGACCTTTTAAAGACTTGGGATCTCCATTTAAATTGTTCAAAACATCTTTTTTAACAACTATTTAATTATTGCAAAGCATCTTTTCATAATCGTCGTACAACTATATAACTATTATAACTATTTTTTATGGCAACTAAAAACCTACCACACTAGAAGAAAATCAATGCCATGTAACACCTTCACACTTAATTATTTTTATAGGACTGTAAATGTTTAAATATTAGGCTCGTCAGTTTTTGATGAGGGCTACACCACCCCCACTTAACCCTTTTATTTTACTCAATAACTGCCCTAAAAATTTCTAGAAAGTGCACTTTCCCTTTTGTTTTGGTGCCAAAAGTCCTGTGCATTTGATTTCTCGCCTATGAAGATATTTTAATGAAATTCACTTTTTAGTAGGGCAGCTTCTCAGAGCCATAACTTTTGATCCGACTGCCCAATTTTCAATTGTAATATATCGTTGGAAAGCTTGTGAAGAGATCTACAAATATTTTTTTTCCAAATCTAAAAAATTTGAGATTTTGCACCCTGCTCCAGGGTTCCGAAGGGCCTCAATTTTTAGTTTTAAGCTTCATTAGAGAAATTCCCCAAGATGAAAATTTAATATCTTTCAAATGGTACTTAATTTTGAGATGATTCTTTCACCAAAAATCTTATTTTCTGATTTCCCTCCTTAGGGTCAATTTTTGTGTCCATACGACCTGAATAGGCTGACTTCCTAAGCATGTGACTATTTCTGACTGTTTCAAACTTCTAGCTATCCCAAAGACTGCATGAGTTGCCATGTGCCCCAAGATAACTAAGGAAACTACAAACAAATGAAAATACAATATTTTTGGGTGATGCAAGATTGCCCTTACACCACTCGATGCTCTAGTTTTCTTTAAGGATGATCCAATATTATTCTTTCGCCCAAATAGATTCCATTAACATTTCTCCAACATCACTAAGGAAAGTATGTCTTATCTAATTTAATTCATTAAAAATTCATTATATTTCTTTAGTCAAGATTTCCCTAAATTTTAATTATTAATAACTCTCACCGTTCAATTCAACTTGAATACCACCAAATTCATTTAAGTTCAAAGAGATTTCTGCCACAAGAATTCTGTTACTGGAATTTAATGTGGTTTATGGATGATTCAATGTGTCGCACGCTGATTCTGATAAGGTATCTATGGTCACCTCCACATTCCAATTGGAATGTATTTATACTGCTTCTAGATTTGATTGTGTGTAAATTTTTCATCAATGTTGAAGATCACATTCCATAATCCATCATCAAAATAGAAAACTGAAAGAGAGTAAAATATGATGAGACAGTTCTGAATCTCGTTTTTTTGTCATCAATGGCAGAAAGACCGTCGTAATGCAAGGCCATCTTATGGGTTCCTCTAAAATGGAAACTTATCTTAATGGTGCCTTTGAAATGCGATGCTGGTGCTCAGTACAAACGGTCGCGGAACATCTGATTTTGGAATTGATGTAAACTACAATGGCGGGGACGGTCTGCTTTGGGTATTTGGGCTGCTTCTTTTTGTCACTTTCGAGAATAGCATCACTACATCATCTCTACTAATGATTCAGGTAAGTTCATATTCCATCTGGTATTCTATGCGAAAATCTTTAAGGATATTGGCCTTTTCAATCACGCTTGTTTTGTTAAGACAAATATGACTTTGACATGACTCATCTGAGAACGAGGTTTCTTTGTCGAGAAACAGAAGTGTTTGTACGATTCTGAACTGTAAGAGCTTGAGATCTAACAGTGACTAGTGTTTGTTTCTTCCTTCCTCTTCAGAGAAGAGTGGAGCAGCGCATCAAGAAAAATCAGAACGCGCTATTTAGAAGAATTACTATAAGTAGAATCATCCCTAGAGGCAAGGAAAACAAGATTAATATTCTAGAAAAGAATACACTGGTTTGACTTCAAAAATGAAAATTAATAAATTATGTTTTAAGTTGGAAGTGGATTTATTAAAAATGTGTATGGTTAGATCTTATTTTTAAGGCCTTTATTTTTTGTGTAGTTGATTTTGGGTTTTAGTTTTGGAAACGAGGTTTTTTATATTTTATAATTGTTTATTGAATGGGGTTCTTAAGATCTTTTAAAGTTTTCAAAAGTGGGGATTTAATTTTAGAAAGGATTAGTTTTAATTTTAATGTTAGTATGTAAGGTGTTTATCTCATCTTACAATTATTGTCTCTAAGTCTTCAAAATTAAGATTCCTTGTCACTTAGGGATTTATGAAGGATTCTACCTTATAGAGCAGTTGATTTTAGGTTTCATTATTAAATCATTCATTGAAAGGACTCTCAATCTTAAGAAGAAAGATTTCTTGCAAAACACCTAATTTAAGAGTATTGATTAAGACCTACACATCCTAATTTCCTTGAAGAAATCATGGAACCCCTTTTACTAAAGTTTCTCTAATCCTATACCTCTTTGAATTTATCCCTATAAAAGTGTTTCCAATTGTTTCCCTCTGTAAAATTATCCATAATACATATTAATAATCAATATAAGGTTTCTCATGATGACTCATGAATTTCCTAGAATTTCTTTTCAACCTCAATAATCCATGTCTTAATTGATTTCCATGGGAGTCCTTTATTTTGCATGTAATTATAGACATGTAAAATTGACCTAACACTTATCACACACCTTAAATGACATTCTTGCATCATTGACACCATTATTATCAAATATCACTGCATTTCACATCAAAAGCATCGAAAACCCTAAATTCCTCTATTAATTGAATAATTTAAAATTATTTAATTAATTCACTTTTTCATCACTTTCGACCAATTAAATAAATTTTATTTATTTAATAAAGTCATAATCTAACTTTATTCCTCTTGATTAATTAAATAACATCAATTATTTAATTATGTCCCTAATTCACTTTATTCCCCTAAGTCAATTGAATTATTAAAGCTTAAAAATTTAATTTATTATTTTCCCTCCAGAAATTTGAATAATCGAATTTAACTATTCAAAACATCATAATTTTTTTTTTTTAAAATGCAACTTTGTTTGTAAAAGTCAAATTTGATTTGCATGTTCAACTCCAAAAAATATTAATTAATTAATTAAATATCCTCACCCACTTTCATGATTGAGTAAATTGCTCCAACATAATTTTTTCTATCTCATTAAAGGGTCAAATTGGTTTAATCAATTTCGTGAATTGCTCCACCTATTTCCTCAATCCCATAGAAAGCTCAAATTGATTTCATCAATTTCACGAATTGCTCCACCTATTTCCTCAATCCCATAGAAAGCTCAAATTGATTTCATCAATTTCACGAATTGCTCCACCTATTTCCTCAATCTCATTGAAGGCTCAAATTCATCTCATCAATTTTGCAAATCACTCAACAAGATTTCTTCAATCACACTAATTACGTAATCAATTTGCACAGATTATGCCCATCTAAATCCTCTCAACATTTTTCGACCATCGATCAAGATATTCTACTACGCGATCTTGATCGTCCATTTCAAATCACAAATTCTACATAACAAACCTCTTTCCTCACAAAAAAGGGATCAAAGAATTAGTACAATTTATGCAATGAATTAATGCCAAGATCCTAATAGACATTGACAAAGCTTCAATCAATATCTTCGATCAAACACACACACATTCTTTAAAGCTCTCGCACACAATCATGGAGACTTCACATTGATGTGGACAACCCAACACACTTTCACGAATACACTCTGACAAAGGATGGTAAAGCTATTGTGTTATTGAATTCATTGTTATTGTATTCTTGCTATTACATTCTTGATTTTTTTAATTTCATAGTTTCATTTCTTAATTGAATGAATGAATCTCAATTGTTTTTTTGAGTTAGATTAGTTTCTATTAAATGCAATTATCTTGTTTATACTTACAGATTTCCCCCTCACACATTCTGACATGCCCAGTGGGACCCTAGTCCTTAACACTAAAATTTTTATGAGTTATATTTGAAGTTGCAGATCTCGGAAGCTCTCTGGAAAAATCTTCATACACAGGTTCTAAAAAAATTTCACATTTGCTTTCACAGTTCTGGCACACTTGATCTATTTTATGACACACTTGACCCATTTTTTGGTGCTATTGACTTTTTTTTGTGCTTTTGTCTTCTGAAAGAGGGTGTTTTTGATGTTTTCTGTCACCTTTGACTTTTGACAAACGTTGCTATTAACTATTTTACTTGCGCTTTTTCCTTGTTAATCTGTGTCTGAGATCTACAAGTTAAATTTTGATTTCTAATGCTAATGGGTGTCTAATTTGAATGTGTAACAAGTACTAATGTTTGTGTATGCAGGATTTGCAAAGGTATAATGAGTTTTTATCCAAAAAAAATTAACACTTTTTCTATAGGGAAGACAAATGGTCGAAGAAATTTTAATTTTCAAAGCTTTCTTAAGTTAGGAAATTTTAAATTTGGCGTAATAAAATGAATCCCAAAAACAAACACTTTCGATTTAGTGCTCTAAAATGAACCTTTTTCAAAGCTTTCATAGTTAGAAAATTCTCTCATTTGGTGCAATAAAAAGAATCCTACAAACATATGCTTTCAAGTTAGTGCTCTAAAAAGGAAGCATTTTTTATGTTTGTTGACCAAAGCAATTTTAATTTTTTGTTGAAAAATGCTCGATTTCATTTTGTTGACCAAATAAGACAAGGATCTAGAAAACACTCAATTTTGGGTTTAAAATGAATAAATCAATTTTTGTCTTACACATTTGCTATCTCATTGATTGATATCTAGAACACTTCTTTTGGGTGCTTTAAAAAGAACCATTGCTCTCTTATACACACCTTATTTCACTTTTTTGGATAACATCACTCAAGGGGCTTAAAAATAACATTTGCGATGAAGTGTATTTTTTGTATTCCATGTTTGGAAAACTAGGCAAGTAACCTCTCCCCTCACACATTTTGGTGATCTTGGGTGACAAAAAATCATCTTGAATTTTGTACTTTTTACTTCAAAGCATACATTTAGAGGGCCTACCTTTTGAGACACATCTCATGCTAAGGAACTCAAAGGTGACCCAAGCGATATTCTATTTTGGTTCGCTATATAAATTATTGTGGGTGTGAGGAAATTTCTCATCCACCTAGTGTTGTTCTTTTATACCGACGAATATCTCCCCTAGTATCCATGTGATATGTCAAAACCCACAAGGGCTGGGAGGTCTCTTAATTGAGTGAATTTATGCATGTATAGACATTAGAAAATAATATCCCCAAAACATGACTAAGAACCAATTTTTTTTTTAAGTTACCCCTTTTATCCAAAACATACTTTGAAGTGGTGCATCAGAATTTACTTCCAAGAAGTTACTTACCAAGTCTGACTTATGGTTGAGTGTAAAAATCCTCTCTATTCATTGCATGTAAAATCATCCCTTCAAGGCATGAGGTAATCCCACCTAGGAAGAAGTGTATATCCCTAGGGTATACTTTGTTTTCATGAAATTTCCAAAGATCTATTTGGTTACTTTGAAAACATCAAACTTTGTGCTTGAATTAAAGAATGAACGCATCCAAACAAGCACTTAACATGGTTCTGAAACAACAAACCCTTTTAAAAAGTAGTGCAAATCCTTTGAAAAGAACTTTTTATTTGCACTCCTAAAAGATATCGTAAACCAATATCTTTGAAGGTTTTTGGATATTTGGGCTCACATTTCAAGTCACATTAAGAAAAAAGTAAACATTGGAAACTATAACTTTAGCACTTCTACCTCTATGAACTTTGAGCTTTCATGGAGGGAAACGTATTTAAAGTATATAAATTTAGGTCACATATTTTTTGATTGTTGGGTTTCATAATATCACTTTCTGAATCTCAAAACATATCAAACAAAATCATCCAAAACTACAAAAAACATTAGCACTATTGCAATACTGAAACTAGAAAACAAATTTGAAATATAGAGGTCACTTCTGCTACTATTTCTATCACACTTGACCAAAATTTGGTCACACTTGCCAAAAAAATCTCACTTTTTCTTTTTGTCCCATAACAACCACTGATGAAATTCTATTGCATTTGACAAAACCAACACAATTTTTACAAAATTGGTCGCACTTGATCTTTTATGTTGCAATTGCCAAATGTTTTTTAGTGCACTTGACAAAAAGCTGGCCACACTTGCCCAAATAGCTTGCTTTTGACTACATGAATCACCACATTGAGAAAACTAAATATAAAGGATGCACTTGAAATTCTTGGTCATAATTGCTTATCAAAATTTAGCGCTCTTGAAAAAATCCTAGTTGTAGTTGACAAAATTGGTCACTTCTGATCAAAAATGACTGCTTTTGCCTCAAAACTATCACTCTTGCTCTGTCCTGCTAAAAATAAAAAAAATGGTACAAAGTTGGTTACAAGATCCTTATTGAAACAAAACAATTGGAAACCTAAAACATGCCATATAGTCCCTCATCAACATTTCATCCTACTTGTGGAAATTAAAATCAAAACAAACAAACCTGGATTATTCCCTCACCCACACTTCTAAGATAGTAACAGTTGCTTGAACCTCAAGGCTAGTTCAAGTAAGCTTTTCCATGACATATCCTCTAGAAAAAGAAGTGAAATATTGATCCAAACCTTTTAGCATTTTGAGATCCAAGAATAGCATCATTCCAAAATAGCACTCAAACCTTAGGGTCTTGAGCCTCATAACAACCATATAAAAACACCATCTCCCTTAAGACCATCTGGTGACTAGTTGCTCAAGTTCAACAACCAAACCTTACACTAGCTTTCATACAACCAAACTTTGAACTAATTGAAGGAGAAAAAATAGACATAGTCAGTAGTTTGAGAAGCTTCATATTCGAGACAAAAGAAACATCAAACTAGTGGAGAAACAAAACAAACATCTTAGATAAAAAGGAAGAGAAATCAAACCTCGCAACCAGGAGGCTCGTATTACCACCTCATGCGTGGTACTAGGTTTATTTATTTATTTTTAAAATCTATTTGGTGAAAATTTGAAATTTCAATGAAGTAGCACTTAAAGTTTAGGGAAAAAATATGAAGTAGGTTTCTGTTTGACCACCATAACCACAATAAAATGATAATATTTTTTTATAAGATTTTAGATATAAGTAGAGGACTCATGTCCCAATGTGATGCATACTTTTTTGTAATTTTTTTCCAAGTAAATAATTAATTATGATTTTTTATTACAAATTTTAAAAATATAAAACTTGTATTCGACCACCTTAACTTGGTCAAAATTCATGAAATTCATTTTTTAATCCTATAGTATATGAAGCATAGAATATGATGCATATTTCATATTAAAAAAATGTGATACCATTTGAAAGCTATAGATGTTTTTCAATCAGCCTGTCAATTAGGAATTTATTTGTAATTCAAATAGAAAATGAATAATAATAATTTATTAAATTCAAAGTAGCGCATAATTTATATTGGTGGAAAGCTAAGAATCTCCTTTAAAAACCCTTTTCGTTTTATCAATTTTGGGTAAAAAAATGTTGTCGACCAGATACCCTACGCATACCCATCATATCGCCACTTTTTGGCCCATCATGATCTTGCACATATGCTTTCAAAGAACCATCCTAGTCTAAAGTTTTCCAAGGGGAACATCTTGAAAACTTACCACAACTGTGACATCTAACTAAGAAATTTTAATACTCATTTTTTAATGGGTGAACCAAACTTGAATACTCAATAGAAAATCCGAGAAAACAAATGTAACTTCATTTTCCTTAAAATAGAAAAATCTAAAAACAAAAGTATTCTTTTTCCATAGTTAGGAGTCACAAAAATGTTCACAAAATCTTGGCAATTGTTTATGACAACTACAAGATCACAACATAAAAATAACATGGAAGCAAACAAAAGCAACACCAACATACCACCAACAAACACCACGAATGATGAAGGTGGCCCATGGGGCTATAAGCCAAGGGACCTTGAAACACCTCAAAAGAGACCCACGTACAAAGAAACATTTAGTGAGGAAGATATACACCACAAATGAAAAGAAGTGATGGAAAAATCAAACCATGACCCAAAAGGAGTGGTCAAAGAAGAGGTAGATACTAAGGAGGAAATAAATGATGAAGAGCTATTTCAACATTCCAACCCCAAGGTGCTCAAACTAATGCACAAACTGTTGAAAAAGGACCCAAATTCTTCTTCAAATTAGCACACAGTGGTGCTAAATTACCAATAGACTTTAACATGGAGGCTTTCAAAGATCCTAAACTTATTCCCTTAAGGGATAAATCAGTTGTGAGACAGATATCTGAACCTAGGAAGATTCCAAACATGCCATTTGTATTCTCACAAAATAATGGTCAACCTATGGAAAACCAATTGTATAGAAAATCAACTCAAATATAACAAGCAGTAGTGGCCCAACAGTATCAAGGAGGTCCATCCCAATACATTCCACAAGGAAAAAACCTACCACTAGGACAATACGTGCCTTAAAATGCATCATACATTAACCCTTCCCAAAATGTATCAAATCAATAAGGATAATTTATAAAATAGTACCAACAACTAGGTGTGCCATAGGATACCCTATTCAATCAACAAGGTGGGCCACATGGTCCCCTTCCTAGTCAATGGTACCAATAGCAAGGTGCACCACAAGGCACCCTTCTCAATTCATCTCACCAACAAGGTAACCCACCAATGCACCATCAAGGAAACCTTCAATATAATTTGTCCCACCAACAAGGTAACTTGCCAATGCACCATCAGGGAAACCTTCAGTATATACTTCATCCCAAAAATAAGTTGTACCATAGGGTACCCTTCCCAATTCATCCCACCAACAAGGTAACCTACCAATGCACCATCAGGGAAATCTTCAGTATAATTCATCCCACCAACAAGGTAACCCACCAATGCACCATCAGGGAAACCTTCAATATACTTCATCCCAACAACAAGCTGTATCATTCCCAATTTGTCCCACCAACAATGTAACCTGCTAACACACCATCAAGGAAACCTTTAGCATAGCTCACACCAACAACAAGGTGTACCACAACATACCATTCCCAATTTGTCCCACCAACAAGGTAACCCACCAATGTACAACCAAGGAAAACTTCATTATAGTTCACCCCAACAATAAGGAGCTAACCCTCCTTACATATAACAACATGAGCTAACCCTCCTTACATTCAATAAGGAGATAACCCTCCTTATATCCAACAAGGATAAAAAAAGATTACATTCAACAAGGAGTCGATAATCCTTACATCCAACAAGGAGTTAACCCTCCTTCCACCCAACATGGTTACCAAGGTCTTGTACCTTCACAATACCAAATCTATGACCAAAACATGGTAGGATAACAAGGTTATTACACACAAGATCCCCAAACAAACATACCAAAAAAAGAGATGGAAAAGGAACTACAAACAATAAATCAAAAGATATCAAATATGCAGATAGGGAAACCAACGATGACTTATAACCTTCGGGATATATGTCCATTTCCTTTTGATTGTTCTATTACTATGCTTCCCTTTCCAAAGAATTTTGAAACACCCAAGTTTGAAAAATACAAAGGAAAGGGGGACCTCATAGAACATGCGTACGAAACTTTTTGGTAGAATGCATGAAAGTACAAAACAACTACTCTTACCTAATGAGGCTCTTTCCACAAAGTCTTACCAGTCATTCCATGGAGTGGTTTTCCCATCTACAACCAGGAGTTAAAAGCATTGATGAACTATCTACAAAATTCATAACAAACTTCTCTTTCAACATAGAACAAGACATCACCGTCACAGATCTATACAAAATTAATCAAATTCAAGGTGAATCTTTCACCTCATACCTTCAACAATGGAAAAATAAGGCTAGTCACTGCAAATCATCTATTCCCAACAAAGAACTAGTCAACATATTCATTTCAAATGTTGAAGTAGAAGTCAACTACCAACTTATCATGTTGTGTCTTGCAAAATTTAAAGAGGCCATTAAAAAGGGACTGCACATAGAAAGAGCCCTCATACCAAGAGGAGTGATCAAGATAAACAACCCAAGAGATAGTCCTTCTAGTTCAAGCAAGAAAGCTAAAATTTGGGCCAAGAACAAGAAAATCACAAATGATGGGGTAGTGGATGCTAGAGCAGTATGGAATATACAAAATCCAAATATACCTCAAAACAAAACTCAAGTGGCCCAAACAAGCTACACTCCTAATAATGCACTACACAACCAACTTACATATCCCCAAAACAATCAAGCAATTAATCAATAGACATATCAAGGAGGGAAACAAAGACAATATGATCAACCAAGAAGAAAGTTCATGGTATTAGGAGAGTCACTAGAGACAGTCATGTGTAAGCTAGTGCAACAAAACCTTATCAAATTCAATGATCGCCCAAACTATGAGGAGCCAAGCTTCAAGACACCATGGTACAACAAGAAGAATTTATGCGAGTTCCATAAAATTAAAGGACACACCACAAACAATTGTATGAGACTCAAGCACCTCATCCAAGACTTGATAGAAGTGGATGTCAAACATCATCCTAAAAACAAGGACCTTTAGATATACAAAAACCCAATCCCAAACCACACTAAAATGAATGAAAAAGGAAATGACTGAGACTATCACAATGCTAACTACACTTATGGTGACAAAATTCTAGGAACGCTCTCTCTAGTAGATAAAAATAGGGTGGATATAGTGACTATACAAGGTGGAGACAACAACTGTAACATATCCAACCATCAAGGGGGAGTTACAATACAAGGAGCCCCACCTAAACCCACAACTAAGTCACCAAGTGACTATAGTATTGTGGAATAGTTGAAAAACACTCCTGCCTTGATCTCAATCTTAGAACTGCTAAAATTATCACCTGCACATAGGGAGATACTAGAAAAAGAATTAGAGACATTAGTCCCTAATGAACTCAATCTAGATCAGTTCCAAGCCATGGTTGGAAAAATCACAATCAACAATCATTTAGTCTTTTTCAAGAAAGATCTTCCACAAAGGACATTCCACAACCAAGCTCTCCACATAGAAGTTGGTTTCCACAAGAACATGGTCAAGAGAGTGTTGATAGATAATGGTGTGGGTTTGAACATTTGTACCTTAAAAATTTTCAAATAGTTGGGGTATTCTAACAATATGATAGACAAAGGAAACAGTATTACTATAAGGGCCTATGATGACCTTGAAAGGAATTCAAAAGGGATAGTCAAGATACGAGTGTAGATAGGACCAGCCAACACAAAAACTACATGTCAAGTACTTGACCTTGAGTTTCCATATAACCTCCTCCTAGGATGCCCTTGGATTCATGCATTACAAGTGGTTCCATCATCCTTTCACCAATGCCTAAAGTTTCCCCATGAAGGAAAAGAGGTGACACTATATGTTGACCTTGAACCCTTCCACTTTTGTGCAAAATTGGAGGATAAGTATAATAAGATCCAACGTATACCTAGCAATGACATATCCTTCCATTCATTCTCATATGTTGACCCTTTCATGCTACCATTGACCTCAACCAAGATCACATCAAATAACCAACCAAAAATGGAAACCAAGGTTCAAGTACTTGACAAGGGTAATGGAAATTATCACTTCAACCAAGCATTTTGCATTGGCATGCTCCCACCAACACCCAAAGTCTATGGAGGTTCAAAGGAGATCAAATATGTTCAGACAGTGCACATGATAGCCAAACCTACGATTTTCACCAAGTGGGGAGATATGAAGGATGAAGAAATATTCAAAGAGGAATTCTCATCCATGATCTACAAAGAGGACCAAAATGAACTAGAAAAGCCACAACCCATTCTAATTGATCCTAACAGTAAACATTTTTAATTAGCTAAATAAATGGGATATCAAGAAATAGGTGGTCTTGGGCTACACAAACAAGGTTGATGGGAGCCTATCATAATGGAACAAAGAAAGAAAAATATGGGACTAGGTTACGAGCCAAAAGATGTGGTTACTCCAAATACCAGAAAAAACCTCTTTTAAAAAATGAGAAACTTCTGCTACCATTAAGGCATTGGATATCTACTATATCATGGACAATGATCTACCCATCATAGACTTATTTGAAAACTTTAGCATTGATAGACTCCCTCTCAAATTTATCAAAACTATTCCCAATATCTTTTCTTATTCTGAAATGGACTCTAACAAATACGAATGGGATTCTCCTTCCTTTATCACCAAATATGGTTCCCCCACTTCTAGTAATGACAACCTAGACACCTAATGGGAAAAAGATAGTAGAGCTATACTAACCATTTCAACAACCTCTATAAGCTTTGTGAATAATGATGATAGCCTACCCCTATGCTACACACAATTGATAGATTGGGAACAAAAATAGCATAAACCTATTCTGGATCAATTCCAGACTGATGAAGCAATCACAGAGTTCATGGGACTTCAAACAGACATACCAGCAAGAGATCACAAACCATGGTTCATCATGGAGCTCGAATAGGATGCATACATCGGTGGGGAGGTTGAATCCTCTAGTCGCAAAAATGAAAGAGAAAACATAAAATAAAAATATGATCCCCTAGAGAAAACCACAATGTGGCTCTATCAAATCTTGAAAGAAGAAAATAAAGGATGCATTTGAAGGTGAAAACCTCCCTAAGGCACCTAAGGATGAAGGGTTCAATATCCCATATCTAAATATCAAGAATAAATAACACTCATAGTGGAAGAAACAAAATTCATAAATGTTGGCACAACAGAGAACCCAAACATCACATACCATGTAGTCTCGCTTGATCTTAAAGAGAAAGAAAACTTCACAACATTCATCAATGACAAAAAAAAAAACTTTTCTTGGACCTATGTAGATATGTCTGGACTAGATCTGGCATTAGTGGTACATCATTTGGTTGTATTCCCTAGAGAAAATCCTATCAAGCAAAAACTCAAAAAAAAGCATCCTCAAATAACATTATTGGTAAAGGTCGAACTAAAGAAGTTACTAGATGTGGGTTTCATTAGACCCATCAATTAACTAGAATGGATATCAAATCTAGTACCAGTGTCCAAACCAACTGGGGGCATAAGTATTTGCAAAAAAATTTGAGACCTGAACAAAGCTTGTTTGAAAAATGACTTTCCTCTTTCAAGCATAGACATGATAGTAGATTTAACAACAGGACATGAGATGCTATCTTTGATGGATGGTTTCTTTGGATATAATTAGATAAAAATATCTCCTGGTGATCAACATAAAATGAAATTTACTTGTGTCTAGAGAACCTTCTACTGGAATGTAATGCCATTTGGTTTGAAGAATACAGGAGCGACATATCAAAGAGCAATGATGACCATCTTCCACAATATGCTACATACAACAATGGAAGACTATGTGGATGACATTCTAGCAAAGTCTGTCAAAAGGGAAGATCACTTGAAAAATCTTGTAAAGGTGTTTGATCGACTTGAAAAATATAACTTGAGACTCAACCCAAAAAAATGTGTGCTTGGAGTAACATCTAAAAAATAAGTGGAGGGATTGAAGTAAATATTGCAAAATTAAAATCAATATAAGAAATTCCTTCCCCAAAGACATTAAAACAATTGAGAAGTTTACAAGGAAAGTTACAATCTATCAGGTGATTTATCACATAAATGGAAGAAAAATGTCACCCTTTCACTCATCTCTTACATAAGGAAATCACCTTCAAGTGGGATTGGAGATGTGGCCAAGAATTTCAACAAGTCAAGGAGTACCTACTTATTCCTCCTATACTCATGCCACCTATTCTAGAAAAAAAGATGGTATTGTACGTGTCTACCACATAAGCAACATTGGGAGCTCTCCTAGCCCAACTAGATGATAATAACAAAGAAAGAGTGGTCTACTACATGAGCCGAACACTGGCGGGCTATGAGTTGAACTACTTGACCATAGAAAGAGCATCTATTTTAGTCATATTTGTGACACAAAAGGTGAGACACAATATCTTAAACAAAAAAGTAAAGTTGATTTCAAAAGTAGACCCACTAAAGTACCTACTAGCAAAAGCAACCTTAATAGGTAGAAATGTTAAATGGGTGATGATTCTGAGTGAATTCAACATAGAGTATGTGGATAGGAGAGTCATTAAGGGACAAATCATAGCAGACCAACTAGCAAAGGAATTGATGGAGGATCATAAACCTCTCACAGTATACTTCCCAGATGAAATTATATTACTAATAGAATAAATAGACCCATGGATCCTATACTTTGACGGGCCCCACACTCAACATGGCTCTGGAGTAGGTATCCTATTTCTCACACCATAGGGAGATAGTATACCCAAGGCATACATAATTGATTTCCCTTGCACAAAAAATATCTCACAGTATGAAGCTCTAATCATGAGACTTAAGATGGCTATTGAATGGAGAATAAAAGAACTATAGGTATTTGGAGACTCTCAACTAGTGATCAGGAAAGTGAACAATGAGTACCAAACAAAAGATGACAAAATGATGTCGTATAAAAGTATGGTGGATAGCTTCAAGGAATATTTTGTCACAATAAACTTTGAGTAGATTCTTAGGATCAACAATAGAGCAACCAATGCCATGGAAATGATAGGTTCGCTTCTTGATATTCCACAAAATGTTCCTAAGTATGAGTTCCTCATGGAACAATTGCTAGTACCTACATTTGACATCTCAGAATCAGAACTAGTATGTGTTGTTGTTAGTCCTAACTCCCCATGGTACCAAGAGACATTTGACTATATCATACCACTAGACCTAACAAACACTCAAAAGAAGACCTTTACCCATAGGACTTCTTGATTTACAATCCTAGGAGATACCCTATATCATCATAGTCTAGATGGTATGTTACTCTGATATCTTAAAAAGAAGCAAAAACAACCTTACAAGAGGTACACAAAGGTGTTTGTGGGTCCCACTCTAGTGGACTTAACCTAGTCCAAAAGCTGCTTGGAATGGGGTACTATTGGCCCTCCATGGAACATGAGTGCATTCAGTATTCTAGAAAGTGTTGTCAATGCTAGTAGTATAGGAGTTGAGACCCATCACAACACCATGGCATTTCTCATAATGGGAATTATATTTGGTAGGTAAGATTTCACCTGCTTCATCTAACGGGCACAAGTTCATTATTACCATAATAGATTACTTCATCAAATGGATAGAAACAATTCCATTAACGTACATCACTAGAAAATAGATATCAAAGTTCATTCTAAATTATCTGATTTGTAGGTATGAAATTCCCCAAACAATCATGACAGACAATGGAACCCCATTCAAGAATCAAGATGTCCAAGAGTTATGTTCCAAATTCTCTATCCAATATAGATTCTCCATGCCTTAATATCCCCAAGGAAATGGTTAGGCCGAAGCATCTACTAAAACCATACTAAAAATACTAAAGAAAACAATTAATGACATTGGTCGTGATTGGAATTTGTAGTTGAACCTAGCTATATGGGCTTATAGAACCAACATCCAAACACCTATAGGTGCCACACATTTCTCCTTGGTCTACGAATAAGAAGTTGTCTTACTGATCAAGGTCGAAATCCCCTTATTTCAAGAATCTCACTAAAAGGAATAGTGAGTAATGAAGAATATCAGGTATCCCAACTAAATGAATTGGAACTCCTAGATGAAAGGCGTTTGGGTGCATTAAAACATCTATAGGTTTATTAGAATTGACTCAAAAGAATCTATGAGAAAAGGATCAAAGACAAAAAAATTTAGGTCGGTGACCTAGTACTCAAAGAGAATTATAAGGTACAACTAAACAAGATGCCAATGGAAAATTTGAACCCAATTGGGTAGGCCCATTTATCATCACAAAAAGTTACAGTTCTGGAGCTTATTAGTTGGCTACTCCTGAAGGGGAACCCTTGGCTGAACTGTCGAACATAAACCACCTCAAGAAGTTCTACACATGAAGTACGTCAGAATACCCCAAGCAAAAGGATAAAAAATCCAAAAAAGAATCTTAAAAAATTAAAAAAAAAGAAAAGATAAAAAAGGTAGGAAAAATAGTAAAGAGAAATAAAACATTTTTTGAGTGAAAACCACTTTATAACACTCCTAGAACAAGTATCGTAGTCAAAATTTGGAAAATAGGCACTATGTTTGGATAGTACTTGCATCATTATCTATCAATACTATCCAAAGCATTCACCCATTCATTCCATAATAAAGCATGTGTCCAACCATGGCTTGTTATTGATTGAGGAAAGTAGTCTTGTGTTGAACTCGGGGCAACTTCTCGAAGTTGGTCATGGATTAGATCTTTGGGTGTTCTATCATGGTAAAAAATTAGAAAAGAAAAAAACCATCTAGAAAACTATCCAAAATTAAAAAAATTTAGAAAAAAATCAAAATCAAAATAACAACGTTGGATTATTCCTTCGCTCAACATTCTAAGATATCAACATTTTCTTGAACCCCGTGGCTAGTTCAAGTAAATTTCCCGCAACATATCCTCTAGAAAAAGAAGTGGAATATCAATCCAAGTTATCAATGTTGTTTGAAATCCAAAAAAAAAGTTTATTCTTTGAGTTAACCGATCAAACTACGTGGTCTCTACATGTACAACATAGGCAAGGCTTATCTCCAATCACCCCGTGAGGCCTTAGGTTAGTCCCCTTCAATTTCTATCATGATTTATTTTAACTTGGTCACAAAATACAAAATCCAAAAACATTCACAAAATAGAAAAGATCAAAAATATTCAGACCAAGTGAACTATGAGCCTCTACGTGTACAACGTAGGAAAGTATTATCTTTGATGAGCCCCTGAGGCCCTAGGTTAGTCCCTTGAAAAACAACAAAAACATCATAAAACTCAAAAAAAAAATATCCTTACTCAATCATCACAATCTGCAACAAAATTTTCACCCACAATAAACAAATCGTCACAATCACCCATTGACAAAAAAAAAAAAAACAAAGCAAACATCAAAAGCTATAACCGTCAAGCAAAACAATCACAACTATTTGATTGCAAAATAGATAGAAACAATGCCAATGTGTTACCTACCTATCTTTTAAAAATTCACCAACAACATCTTGAGATATGCCTTAACGGATCCGTTCCTATGATAGACATGATCAACAACGGATAATAGCTTGAAACCTCAAAACAAATATGGCATGTGAAAATGCAATTTTTTTTTTATCTTTTTATACTCGTATCTTTATGTTTTATTTTATTGACTCATTCCCAAGATCTCTTGAGGATTTCCATAAGGATTTAGAGAAGAAGGAATGGGGGCAATTGATCATCATTTCGGTTTGTTGTTTGTAAGGATTTTTTTGTGATACTACCATAGCGAATACTTTCTTTATTGAGTATATGGAAATTTTTTTGAAACAATTCGTGTAGAAGGTGCATGTTAGGTATTCTATATCTCTCTATGTAACTGGTATGAAAATTTTACACACTATCCAACCATATACTTTAAACAAAGTTTTCATATGTCTGGTATACATAAGAATATTCTTTGTATGTCAAGTCAAAGTCCACACAATGGATACAAAGTCACCTTGGTTATTAATACCCTGGTGCATAGTATTTGTTTTCTACATCAAATAGGATTGTTCAAAATGCAAAGTCTCCAAGCAAAGCGAAAGAAACACATCAATAACTGACAACATCAAATTTATATCCATCATCAAATATTTATTCTACCTAACATCCATCCAACATCATAATAACATTAGTACCATATCCATCTTGCATCCACAATGTCTTCAATACATATCATGATGATAATAAAGCAATCAAAACATCATGTATCATGTATAAGGCATACATCCATTGTATCAACATCATCATATACATCAATACAACATCAACCATCATATACATCAATGTAACATCATATATCAACATGATATATCGATCATCCATCCATCCACATCATATGCATATATCAAAAAAGTACAAAACATGTATAAGCATACATCATCATAAATAATCACATCACTAGTAGAATTTGGAAAATAAATGACTACGTGACAAAAACTTTTAGTCACATGACTAAAACTTTTAGTCACGTGACTAACACTAGTAGTATTTTGAAAATAAATGACTAATTTGGTCATTTATAAGTAACTAATTTGGTCATCGGGTAAAATCACAACTAAATGACTAAATAAATGATTAAATAAAATTTTAGACAAATAAAAATGACTAAATAAATAACTAATATCAGAAAAATAAAAATGACTAAATAAATGACTATTACTCCTCTATTCATTTTTCTTTCGATTTTGATTATAATCCATAGAGCTTAAGCTCCCCTCATGAGACCCCTACCAAAGTGGGCCATTTGGGTGCCTAGATTGCTTGGTGCACCAAAAATACCTATTGCATGGCTTACTGGCATGAGTAGTGGAGTTGGCTTGGGGCATGGGTTTGCTCCCCATTGGTTTCAGGTTCGAAAATGCTCCCGAGTTAATTCAGTTACGATTGGCTTTCCTGCTATTTGGTCCCCTCGTAGGGGACTAGTCTTGCCCCCACTCACCCCAGGTGCTCAAGATATGGGTTGTTGGACTGCTGAGCGGGGTCGCGGGGATACCCCTGTCATTAACAAAAAAAAAAAAACCTATTGCATGGAAGACATTGCCTCTCAGTGCAGTCTTAAGACCTTCACATATTTTATAAAAAAAATTAACATTTCACTTCTAAATGGTAATCATTCCTACATCTATGTGTCACTACTCTATAATAAAGGGAGGATTCAAAACATTAATTTAAGACAAATATTAATTTTATGTTTAAATTATATTTCTAATTTTTAATTGTCCTAAATTAAGACAATAAAAAGAAATACATTTTCTAAAGTAATTTTTTACGCCAAAGGCGTGTCCCTCTTTGAGCTTTCCAAGCTCATTTTGACCATCGATGGCTGGAAAGCACAAAGGCTCTTGGCAAGGTTCTCCATCTATCCATAGACGTTGATCCTTTCTCTAGCAAGGTAGGTTTCGTTTAATGTAATGGCGCTGCTATGCAATAACTATTGCCGCTTTCCTTCCTCTCTGTACGAGAGTTTTGTCCATGAAATATTTGTGTTTAATTGCATTAACTCTCCTTCCAAAATATATGCCTTGTTAATATCTGCCTTAGTTTCATTACCTTCTTTGTTATCAGCGACATGAATAGATATTTGTGTAGAATCATGAGGTAAGTCACATTTCTGTTGACATTAATGGTTTCCACTACATTTTGTACTCCTTCCGCCGTTAATGCTTTCCACCCCTTAACTATGAATAGATTGAAGCAGCAAGTAGCAACAGTTGACAACCTAGAGTTTCTTGAAAATTTCGTGCAACCTCTACCCATTTTCTCTAATTGGCACAGAATCTGTAGGTAAGTCACTTCCGATTTATTGTATTCTTTGAGCCTTCTATTGTAGAAACGATTTGCATTTGCTACAAATTTTCTAGGGTTTTAATTTTAAATCGTGTCTATCCTGCCATCACTAGAATGTCTTTCCTAGTAGACATCATAGGATAATATGATGTTGTGACAAGCTTTTCTTTGATGCTAAAGTTTGCCTTTTGGCGGCTGATTGCTTGCTTCTGGTCATTGGGGCCAACATCCTTATTGGAGTCAACATGCTTCATTGTGGTCAATAAGTTGAAGTAGTGCATTGGTGTACTATTGCTGCCCTTGGTCAAATCCTGCCCTCGCTAGAATGTCTTTCCTTGTAGACGTCATTTACTTGTTTCCCTCTAGGAGCAACGAGAAAAAATGAAACACCCAAATTGAAGTACATTCACCATTGTCATCCGCAGTCAAGACGAAGAACACATATTTATAGAGAGGAATGAGCATAGAAGTCCACAAGATAAACAAAAGAACTCCCAAAACCTTATCTTCCTGCTCATGAAGCGTCAAATTTCCAAAGAAAGTGCTCTTGTAGACATACAGAGGTGACATGCTCAAATCCCCGTACACCACTCCCAAGCTTTGGTACGCCAAAACCAAAGTTGTTGCATATGAAGCCTATGAAAATTTAATGGCTCCACCTATTTAAGTAAATATATGGTCTCACAGGCCATACACATTTAGAAGAGGAAATAATTACTTCATTTTACAGTGCAGTGAATTTCTATGCATTGATAATGTGTACAAAATTCACAAAACAACTCCCAAAAATAGAATTGCTAAAAAGGACATATTTTCAAATTTTCCCCTCTTGTTCTGACATAGAATGCAGTGACTATCCCAACAGAATCAATAGGAATGAGATTGAGAGTCATGGTCACAAAGCCATAAAGATACTACTTCTTTGAAGCGAATCCAACACCTCTATATCATATTTAACAGTTATAAATTCCACATGATAATTATAGTCTTCTGAAACAAGCATCTTCAAAGACTTGTTACCACCATTAAATTGTCACACACATTACTATAACAAATCTGGGAAACTAGAAATTCTCTAACAGATATAAATTCTCAAAGAAAGCCCATAATCTTGAATACTTAAAAACAATTCATGAAAAAAGGTGGGGCATCAAAATAAGTCAAGAACTATTGAATAACAGAGAGAAATATTATGTTGGTTTGTGCTTTGACATTTTGATTTCAATTACATCTTACACCATAAATAAGGACTGTATTCCAAATCCCATAATATATTTTCTCGACATAAGAGGAATTTAATCTCTTAAGGACAACTTTTTGTTTTGCTATGGAAAAAGCATGTTTTTCCTAATTTTAACATCAATAATTTGCAAGCAGCCCATATATTCCTCTTAGAAAAATGTGTGTTTATCATTTTTTTGTCAAACAGGACATGATACAAGATGCCCTAGTGTTCCTTAGTCTAAAAACATCCTTTTAATTTGCAATCAATTATGTTTACACTCATAGGTTCCTTATGGTCATGATTCCCAGATGTTTAATATTTATTCTCATTCTTTATCAGCTTCAAAGTAGTTTATCATAGATTCTTTGATTGACACACCCTTGAGATATTTGTTTTCTCTGTGTTTTCAAGTAAATTATTCTTGATGTCCCTCCATGCCCTCCAACATCTCCATGGCTTTCTATTCTTGTAGTACTTGTTCAGAGCTACGCCTTTTGTTGTCTTCTTTCAGTTTTTCAATGTCTAGTGATTGCTTTCTATGCTCATCTTAGGCAAACCAGAATTTGTTTTCTCTTCCCTCTAATAAATTAGTATGCTAATTTTGAGTAACCAACATCCGTTTATGATTATTTCTAAGTAAATCCAATAATTAACATTATTTCACATTTGGATGCAATGATTGGGGTTTTTGAATATGACAAACATTGAGGTGAAATTGAGCTTGTTGAGAACAAAGCTTCTTAAATCCCAAACTATGAGAAAACACTTAAATTAATGATCTAAAAGCTTGGCTTCTTAGAATACTTGCTTCCTAGAAATCAAACTCAGAAATATGGAAGGACTTGCCTAATAGATGCTCTTCCATTATTGTTGGAGAGGAGAAAACATAATGCGAACTGAATTATAAATATTTTCTAATAGATTTTCCTTTATAATCACAATCGTAGATACAAATATTTTTCTCAAAAAAGTCTTAGCAATAAATAATTATTGTTTTTAAAATTTCAGGCAATCCTGATTGCATAGAGTGGGAGTGAAAGTAAACGATTTGTGCCATGAATTTTGAAATATGGAATATTTTTCATTAATTTTGATATTGCTTTAATATATTAAGAACTAAAGAAGTAAAACTGGGGTCCCAAACACAATATAACTATAATACGTGTGTTATTATTGTACTATTCACTATAGCTATCACTGATTATAATGTGTTTCTAGATGCTATTTGTTTTAATGTTGGCTATAGCTATAACCTTTGTTTTGTCACTGATGGAATCCTATTGTTCTTATGAACTCATATTGAAGCTTTCAAAACTTCATATGTTCACTTCTTATATTTAAGCTATTTAACTGTACTTCATTATTTAGAGACTGCATTACTACATTTCCAAGGGATGATTTTTGGACATAAATTGGGTATCAATTACAGACCTTCTGGCTGCAGGTTCGTCACAAGCAATTATATTCAACCACAGATGTTCCTACATTAAAAATATTTACACTTGTATCATATGAGGACTACTTCCTCTATTCTTTCAGTTTGGCATCTTATGGTATACAGTTACAATTAAAGAATATTTGGATTTTTTCATTCAAATTTTGTTTCAAGTCCTCCAATAATCTAAAAACTTTTAACTTTATCTTGTACACATTTAATACATTTATCCTACCATGTTGTAGTGTTTTATAGATGGTTTGTCTGGTTTTCTATTTTATTCAATTGAAGGAAAATTTTAACTATGCATGTGAAATTGGAGAATTGCAGTCAAGGAAAGGTGCAGTCCTGTAATTTTCTTTAGATTAATTAGTTTTTGGATTGAATTGCTTTGCTAATATTTGGTATTTGTTATTTCAAATGAGTTTTCATGTGAAAATATGCATCTATAAAATATGATCCCAACCTAAATTTTCTTTCACCGTCTATACAATTATGATCCCAACATAAATTTTCTTTCACTGTCTATACAATGATGTGTGGATCGCTATCTCCACACCAAGGCATCTGAAAATAGGCCTTCACAGTTCTTATTCTCTAAATTGACCCTCACATTTCTAAGTAACCATAATCTACTCTCCCTATGATAAAGTGGTTCAAATGGCCCTGAAATGTTAGTTGTGAATGATAACATAATAAATAGCATTATTAGATAGAGCAATTTTTGTTCAAGGACACAAGTTAGCACTTATAAATATTAGACAAAGAAAATTTTCTTCCTAGCTGTGTGAGTTTTGGTAAATTATTTTTTGAAAATAGTAGCACATAAAATTTTGTCTACGAACAATTTTCAATCACAAACTGTTTTTAAAAATAAAAAACAATCTACATTAACAAGAAAACCATGCCTAATGATAGTGCACATTAAGTGAATTCTAACGAGATCATTATTCAATGGGTAGTCAAAAACCATAGCAAACATCCCTCCATTACAGTCAAGTAGCTCATATTAGTTGATATTCTTTCTCCTGTGTCTCCAGGGGTGGAGAAATTGAAATGGAGATGAGTTATGGGACCATGGGAGTAGATGGTAATTAAGTAGGAGCTCATTCCTCTTGTCCTGCTTCACAAGTAATTGCATACTCTATTTGCTTCTCTCTTTGACACTTCACAAGTAATTTTATCATCTATAACAACTTTCATCATCTATAGAATTGACATGCAATTCAATCGAGTTCCTAACAATATTCTACTTCTCATTACTACATAACTAACTGACCTTCCACAACTCTTCGGCGTACCAATTGCACACCAAGGTGCCATTTCTAGTTTATTTCCCTATCCTCATTCATTTTCCCTCCCTCTCTGAAGAAAAAAAAACAATGAGGAGTGGCACAAGGCAAGCAAAGTGAATATACTGCAGATATGGTTGAACAGGGGAAGTGGAGGGAAGGAGGAAGGAGGCAGTAGAGCCCCTTCTACCGATAATGTCACTGTCTCTACCCCAACCACCTCATGTTGGAAAACATGCTCGTGGCCAAAGGCCTTGATCTCTCTTCCCTCTCCAATGTCAAAATCCTCAAGACAATTGGTAAGTTAAAGTAGCTTGTGTCTGTGTGTATTCCCTATTTGCCTATTTCCATTACTTTTTCAAATGGCCTTCTTGAGAATGAAATGGAAATGGCTGATTACAACAGTAGGAGAGTAAGGAAACACCAGAAGGGTGAAGGTAATTTCTATTTTTATGCTTCATGCGCTATTTTAATTTAAACCCTTTCATTATTATTCAATGGCTGCTAACCTTTTATTGCTTTCACCAGTGGCGTTTGGTTATTTATTCTAACCAAGAAGGGCCAAACCTTCAACCAATTAGTTCTACTAGTTTCAAGTTGCATGACCGCAAGATGCCTATTGCAATGCAAACCCTTTCATATTAAGGCAATGGTTGTTAACCATCCATTCCTTTTACCATTGGTGTTGGTGCTGGAGAAATTTTGCTTGAATATTTCATCCACCTTATCCACAACTTTAGGGATGCAATCTTGTCTAATACTATAATCATTAATGGATCTTGATAGGGATGAAATAAATGAAAATTGGGAAAATAATGGAGGAAAACTAAAATGCTCCATTGCTTACAATTGCTCATACCCAACAAGTAAAACACATTTGTTCATTCACAAGGATAAGAAGAAGTGAGAACCTTCTCCAAGTGATGAAAAAATAATTTGTGGTGCACTAAATGTTGTTTTTTTTTTTATAAAAAAAGGGTATTAGTTGTTATCAGTTGTTACCTATATGAATGCAATAGATTCCGTGGTTTCCTGAAGGACCTTCGATGATTTTTTTCTGGTATGAGATTGATCTTGCCTATTCTAAGAGACTATGGTTATCTATTTTTATCAAACCAACAAGCTTTTTGTTTTCCTCATAAGAAAGAACTAGATTAGAAATTCCCAAGGCAGTTTACATTATAACATTTTCTCTTTAAAAACAAAGGCATGGCAGTAGGGTATTTCAATTTATGTTATTTTCAAGTATAAATTTTGTATATGAATTGTACTTCACTTGCAACATTGACCTATGAATTTGATGATTTTTTATCATATTTTTCAAAACAATGAGGGGTTTGCATTTGTATTTTGCAGCTGGACTTAGTTTCAAGAGTAGAACAACGAAAGCCTATGCTAGCTCTGTCCGCTGCTCTATACAAGCTCCTCCTCCTACCTAGCCTGAAACAAAACTTGTAGATGAAGATAGGAAAGTATGGGATGGTCCAAAGCCTTTCTTGGTTATTGGTTCAACTGGCTCAATTGGAACTCAGGTTTTTTTTACTTTACATTAAAAAACCATAATATCATATATATTTCAAAACTCCAGTTTAAATTTTTCTCAGTAGTGGTGATTTATTTCAATTCTGAGCATTATGGATCTAGAGAATAAATCATTCATAATTATTAATTTTATTATAATTCGGTTATTGCTAATTTTTGTTGAAAAATGAAATTTATTTTCTGAAATCACCATTTTGAGTCTTATTCTAGGCATCATTGCACACTTTAGTTGCCATCTTGGACCTCTTTTGGCTAAAAAAGATTAAATAGGATGATGCCATTTATATTATCTGCATATTTCGAGTGGAAATTTCTTTAGTCATATAAACAATTTTCCTTTCAAAATTGCAAGAGTATTTCAAGGACTCCCTCAAACATGTTGTGGTGAAGGATGTGATTTTTCTGGCAAAGTCTGTTTGACCTTAATCTATCTACTATTTGAACCTTTTGCATCTTAGGCTTTATAAGATGAAAAGAGACCTAGATTTCTAAATGTGCAATGGATCTAATTTCAAAGGCAACAACATAAGAGCATTTCATAACAAAATATTTCATCTATCAAGTAGATCCCAAATGCTTTTTACTCCTATATTTCTAAACTTGGGATATGCACCTCTTCCTTTATTTATAATTTTATTGTGTACCTTTTTGTACATCTGTGTGTGTGCAATTCTTGCAATCCATATTTATGAACATTTAATTTTCATTGATGTTAAGGAAAAGAGGTGAATTTAGATTCTAAAAGCATTAGATTAATCACCAATTTAGCATGGCTTGGGTGCAATATATTTACTACTTATTGCTTTCTCATGGTTAAAATAACTAGGACGTTTTATTCCTTTGTAATATATTTATTGGAAGGCACAGTGTTTGTTTTGTAAGTCTACTTTGAAGCTAGTTGATACTTCTATGGACCCTTTTGGGATTGGATCTGATGCATACATCCACTATTCAAGAATGAAATCTTTGATCTATGATTGGTTTTGCTTCTAATAGATTAAAAGCAAAGGAGGAATTTTTAAAAATCCTATTATAATATTGTTAAATCCTTAAGCGGGATGAAGGTTTCTATTTTCATAGTACTTGTTGGAATTGAAATCTTTTTTTGAGAAATAAAGGAAGAAGCCAATAATCGGCAAAAAGTGTGGAAAGATAAAAACACTGGAAGTCTAGATAAATTTGCTTCTTTTTAGTACTTCTTGATAGAACGAGAGTTGGATTGAATCATTCACTGACTCAATGCTCTGGGTCTCACTTTCGATAACCCCTGGAGTTGCTGCCTCCACCAAACCTATAGGTTCCCAAAACAATTTGGCACCCCTGGTCTTTGCTGCCAACCCTGCTATCAATATCCCAAAACGCTCATCAAGCCTGAATCAAGAATTTCTTGATGCTTCTTTTCTTCTTTGCTCTAACTAGCCCTTAATCAACTAAAGACCAGTCAATCTCCCATTCTTCCCAACCTTGTTGCAGGGGT